>BQNB010011857.1:0-74385 GCA_026074375.1 Tanacetum coccineum | reverse complement strand
CTGCTTTGAGGTGTCCGGTAAAGAGATACTAGCAAGTACAGTGAATCTAATGCACCTGCGTTAGAGGATCTAACACTTTGAGCGTACAGTATTTATACTGTAAAACGGTCCTCACGGAACCGGAGGTTAATGCAACCGAACTTCGACGAATAACAAAGCCATATTCGTCACCAAGCTTTATTGCTAACTGTTTTATTTCAGGATTACATAAAGATGGAGATGTAGAAACGTCTTTCCAGCAAAGTCAAGTTCATAGCCACATGCTCATACTCAAGACTCAATGTCGTTATAACATCAAGAAAGATTGACCTAAAGCTTCTGCAAACTCTGATATCAACCTCTTCTTCAGTATGTCAAAGAGATGAAGTTATGTATTGATGAAGAAGTACGAATATAAAGTCAAGCTTTCAAGATTGCAACAAATATGAGCATGTCGGCCCGAAAGTCACAAGCACACAAGATGGCGAAAGATCACAAGATGATGATTAGAGATTAAATTTGGCTGATGATCTCAAGAAAGCTCAAGATCACATACAATGACAATCTTAAAGAAACAAGCTCAAGCCACAAGTCAAAGATCACTACATAAAGATGCAAGACAAAAGATCAACTATTACATAAAAAAGACTCAAGATCAAGACAAGAAGCTTCAACGATTAATGATCAAGGTCACAAGGAGAGATCTCTATGATCACCCCTTAGGGGGAGATTGTTAGAAATACAGAAAGTGTTGATCATTTATGAGATCTCAACGATCGTCCCTTAGGGGGAGATTGTTAGGAATTCAGTTTTTAGTGAAGTGACGATCATTATCGATCTCACGAGCCTTTGTAATAGTTAGACAATTTTATGTATTATTTACTAAGCTAACCGGGCTAAAGCATAGAAAGCCCATGGAAAGCCCGGTATATCCTTTGTATAAAAGCCCTCTCCACACATGGAGAGGGTGTTGGTTGAATCATTTTACACACATAATTTAGTGTGTTTTTCTCTAGTTTTCTCCCAACCATCTCTCTCTCTCTAACTTTCTCTCTCTAGTTCATGTTTGTGTGAAATCAAGGAACCTACAATTGGTATCAAGAGCCATGGGGTGGGTTGAGTGATTCTTGTGGTTTTGTTTTTTAAGCTTATCTCGACTTATGTGTGGCTTATTCTAATCGGCTTATTTTTTATAATTATTATTTTTTCTTTTCTTTCTTTTTAGTGTTGATTAGATAAAATGTTTCTTTCATTGTTGCTGTTTAACAAAAATCCTAGCTTAACTTTATGGGCTTCATAACAGCGTTATTTGGGCTTATTGATTTTCGGTTTATAATTATTTGGTTTAATTTTCAAAACGTTTTTTTTTGTCAAGTCATTTAAAGTTTCTCCAACACCTTATGTTCCACCATCCAAGAAAGACTATGAGATCCTATTTCAATTATTATTTGATGAGTACTTCAATCCTCCACCACGTGTTGTTTCTCCAGATCCGGTAGCGGTTGCTGCTCCAAGAGTTGTTGATCCAGCCGATTCACCTTAGTCAACTACCATTGATCAAGATGTACCTCTGATAGTACTTCACCAACAAATCAGGAAATTCAATCTCAAGTCACTCATCAAGGTGTTGAAGAACAAATTCATGTACATCAAAATGCACAATTTGATAATGCACCCCTCCTTCATAATCTTTCTTCAGACCCGAGTTCTGAAGAAACAACTTTACAAGGGGTCATTCCACAAAATTTGCACCATCTTAACCAGTCGTTTGATACTCTCACTAAGTTAACAAAGAATCACCCATTGGAGAATGTTATTGGCGATCCTTCTCGACCGGTTTCGACAAGAAGTCAACTACAAGAACATGCCACTTGGTGCTACTTTGACGCAAATGTCAATCCAATTCCATTCGGTGGGAAACAGTCTGGTTGAGATCTACTATCTTAAAGGAAGAATAATGGTGGTAATTCTTTAGGTATCCTATGTACATTTGTAAATAGTTAAAAAAAAACAAAAACAAAATACAAAAATATAAAACCTATAAAAACCATAAAAAAAATAGAAAATACCAAAAATATTTTTCAAGACATGTCTTCTGAAAATCGATAATATTTACGGACCTAGAAATGTCATTCAATAATGACATGGGTCTTTAAATACAGTTCGAGCAGAAGTTCAAATTTTTCAAAACATGTCTTCATGGCTTGCAGTTATTTCAGACTGCAACCCGCTTTTCAATCTGAGGAAAGCATGTCGTCAAAAAGACAGCTGTTCCTAACAACGGGTAATTAATTTTTCCCGGGCATGGATTACTTCATATCCATGCATCATGGGTTATGAATACTTTGTACATAACCCTGGATTGTTTACAATAAGTGTAATCATAGCTGGATTCAATAAGAATCTTGCAAGTCACCTACAAGAGCTTGTTTGATGTTGGCTCAGCACGGATTTACCATTTCACTGTGAATACTTAAGTATCACTCGGATGTTCTGGCAAGATCTCAAGGATAATGCGTAGGACTCTTTGTTACAACTTGTGAACTTTATGGTGTTAAAACAAGTATATTTTGAATTGTGTTAATGAGATTTATACCTTTGATCTCTTTTTTTTTTTGGCTCTTGACTCGATGTGTGTAACCAATTTTGGTTTTAGTAATCAGAGGCTGGAGCAGAATGCACCTATTCAATATTAACAATTGGAGTGAGATGTCAATTAGATAAGTATGTGATCTCCATGAAAAATGAGACAAGTTTCTTTTGAGAGGAAACCGAATGCTGGATAAGGTGTGCATTGCGATCACTGGGTCCATGACGACTTTTTCAATATCAACTGCTCATTGGTGATTTTGTAGATTATATATTGACCGATTTCTGCCTTAAGTTGTTTGGGAGGGTGCTTTGTTTCACCCTTTATCCTTACATTTCTTTTTTTCATTCTTACAACCCCTTCATTGCTTATCAAAGACGTCATTACTAAACCACCTTGTTGTGATTGTTCCAGTGTTAGCTCAATATTTGGTCGGCATTTTTCTCTCTTACATCATTCATCTCCAATCATACCTAAGGACTGCTATTTCTAAATATGGGAGTCCTTGGGTAGGTATCCTCTGGTTCTGGTTGTATTCGTAGACTTATTCCTAACCTACCCTTATGACTTCAGAATCGTCGTGAACCTTAATAGGTTGTTGGATATGAGATCGACACATAATAACCATTTCTGACATTGTTATTTTCATATTACTCCCCCTACAATGTGCTCCATAGATTCGATAATTGTTTTGCACATGAAGGAAAGAGTTGCACTTAGAGTCTTAAAGATCACATTCTTCTATATAGATTTTAATTACAATTTTCTCCCCTCTTATTTAAATAATTAAAGACATTAGTATTTGAAATTACCATTGATTAAATTTAAACATGAAAAATTCCATGGGGAGAAAAATTATACCACGATATTGCATGAATTCATTTTTCAGATTGCTCCCCTTCAACAGTATATGTGGGATACCAATATTTATTAAAAATTGACATTGGAATGAAAAATTATATGAACACAATATGTTGAAGACGGAGTGGATGCTTAGAGAAAATGGTTTATTATTAATGCATTTAGTTTCCACATTTTAATATCACAAAATGTGTTTGAATACATAAAATTGACACTTTATGAATGTACACAAAATTAAAGGCTTTGCGTTTGTAATAGCTCCTCCTCAGAAATTGATCCACATAAAATGACATTGTACGTACTACAATTCTTTAAAACTTATTCGAGGAAGGAGTGTTGAACACACAATTTTACAAACACCACTTTTTATGGAAAGGATACCCACAAATTATATTGTGGAAGTTGACATTGAAAATTATGTTCAACGATTTTTAAAAACACTATGATAGACGTTTCTTCTTCTATTTTTAGAGTAAGACGCACTGTCAGCGTTACACTTCCCCAATAAACATTTGAGAAGAGTTATGCATTAAATGTACATAAGTCATTAGAAAATTTAGAAATGACATGTTTTGAAAGCATTTGAAACTCTTGCTCGAACTTTATTTACACGCCCGTGTCGATGTTAATCAACATTTCTAGGTACGTAAATGTTATCGATTCCAAGAGACATGTCGAGAAGATTCTTTTTGGTATTTTTGAAATTTTTTTGATTTTATATTTTGTTTTTCTAGGTTTTATATTTTTCTATTTTCTTTTTGTTGGTTTTATATTTTTGTATTTTCTTTTTCAAAATTTTTTATAAATCAAAAATAAAGAGAGAATAAAAATATTTACAAATCGTAAGTTTCCCTTAGCAGAGACAGTTGTAGATAGAGTTGGTAAGTGGATGAAGTGGGATAGGTTGTTGTGACGTTTATTTGAAGCATCAATAGTAGTTAAACAGCAGAGACTTTAAAACAATTGATTTTCTCCATTGTAAATATTAGTTGAACAAAGGGAAGAATAGCCAAATCCAGCTCATTTAACGTTGTTACTGTCTCAGCTGCTTGATGAACTTATGTGAGTTTGTGGTACGACGTTTGAACCCTAATAACACTTGTAATCAAACACAAACAATAAGCAAACTCAATAACTCTAATGAGCCAAAAAATAAAGAAAGAAGAAATGGAGGTGTGAGATGAACTTGGAATATTAGATTAGAGAGAGAAAGAGTGGTGGATGGTTACACACATATGAATGACCATCAACCCTCTCCATGTGTGGAGAGGGGTCCTTTTATACCCAAGCCTTCTAGTTGGCTCATGGGCTTTCTAAATGGTCAGGCTTGGCTTAACTTGGCTTTGAAAAAAACCCCCCTATCACATACCATAGGGATAATATTTGATTAAATTCCAAGACCTGCCCCCGTTTATACCCGTAGCCTATTACTTTACAAGAACCCTAATTTGACTTTATAGACCGGTAACATTCTTGTTTTACTTAATATAATTAAGGCTATCAATCCCAATGATTCAAAATCAATTAAGGATAATGATGATGAATTACAATTTACAATGGTAATGATGAAGTAACTTACCAAATGGTGCGATCACATCCAAGGTTTAAACACAACACTAATGAGCAATGCAACAAGATCCCACTATTACTGAAGGTAAGTGTTGAAGATAAGATGAATGGAATCTCGCATCCATACCAAAAGCTTAAGGGGTTCTACAAAGGAGTCTTAAACTTAGGACCCGATTACATTCGAGATGCGAAGACAGAAGAATGGCTCACACGCGGGCACATTAGCATGTATGAGATGGAATAAGAAGCTGAAGAAAAGTCTAACTTAAAGACTTCGTTGTAAATAAAAGTGCTTCCTGGGAGATAACCCAGAATGTATTTTCAGTTTTTATCGAGTCTGTCTTCCCAAACTGTCTATACGGCGTATCCAAACCCCATGGATACGGCGTATTGACTATCTGGACGTTATCCAGTCTTTATTTTTAGCACAGTCTATACGACGTATTCGTTAAACGAATACAGAGTATTCGACACAGGTATCAATACTGCGTATCCTGGAGAATGGATATTGCGTATCGACTTCCTGTACAGTTTTAGGTATTTATTTCGAGTCTAACCAAACAAATACATGTAGATAGAATTGCATTTGTTTTTTGAGAAATTATACAGGACCTCGTGAAAGAAAATCGACGAATGTTGATGGAGAATTTACAAATCTGGAAATCTTAAAGTGTTGGAGTCTTGAAAACTCAAGACGGCTGTTCGACATAAATTCTTGCTCAATAAATCTACATGGAGAATCACTACCGAGCAAATATCAGGGGAGTTTCTCATTCTAATTCTTTTAAATTCCCGTTTTTAATGTTTTATCTATACAACAAGGACGTTGTATAATTCAAGTGGGGGGATGGGAATTAGAATGATACTTGTCCTATTTTTCACACTAAAATGCTTAAATTATGCTTAAATTTAAAAAAAATTCAAGCATACTTTTGTGAAATTACTTGATACATAACCTGCACACAATAACCCTTAATAGATATTGTGAGGATTTAACCTTATCCGTTTCCAAATGTTTACCCAAAATCCATAAAATACGAGTATGCCAGTGATGTAGTAGACTTTAGAACTTGGCTTGGTATATCACTCGAGACAGCAATTATGAGTATTATAGATTTAGATGGAGTAACTGGTTTAAATTGGTTAATTTTAGGATTACACCCAAAACACCTTTACATGTTTCTTATTAACTAACTACACTGGTTAATTAACCCCCGTATAAACCCTTTGTTTACTCTCACTTTAAGAGTAAGATACCCCTAGAACAACCCGTAGAGCCAATCCTTTAGGAACTACACCAATTATTTGTTTCGTTACACCTTTACACCTTAGCCTACCCTGTTAGATTAAGTTTATTTTACAGTTGCTAGTTGCTTAAAGTGTAAAGTTTGTATTTCCCGAGTCTTGTGTCAAAATTTTCTATCTTTGGTACGGTTGGAAGAATTTGCACATCGCAAATGGGAATGTATATTATAGTCAAAACTCATGTATTTTTACTACCATCGCAATTAATGGTACGTCCGAAGAATGAAGAATTATCGAAGGAATTATCCACATTTTTGAAAGCCCAAAATTCGGCCTAATATTCTATTATAATTCTTTTATATATTTTATTTGTTAAATCCCTAAAACTAAAACATACCCGAAAACCCTAAAATACAAAAGTGGCGGCATAAAAATTATTCAAGGGTTAGGACGATTTTTCTAAGGTGGTTTGGAGATCAAGGAAGGTGGGAAAATAGTGGGAAGATTGTAGAGTGCTTGGTTCGATCGTGGTATTTGTTTTGGGTTCGAATAAACACAATCGGGTACTATAATTCATCAAATCATCAAGGATCATCAAGGATATTTTTGTATCTCATTTTTCATCATCCTAATGCATAATATACATAGGAAAAATCTTCATGCATGTTATATTGATCGTATTAATTAAAACAAATTAGAAACCCTAATTTTGGAATAATTATGAAATCGGCTCAAAAATATTTGTACACTTGATTTTATATTTTTCTAAGGTTGTATATATCATAATTAACTCAGATAAATTGTTGGAAAAATTTAGAAGAGGATTCAAATATTTATTTGGGATTTATCTATGTTTGCCGATTTCGAATAAAGGAAAAAAGGAAAGAAAAGTGTTAAAATAAATTAGGGTTAGGGTTTTGCTAATTTTTCCAAGTTCAATTAATGCTAATGATTGGGTAATAATTGTGTTGGTGATTGGGAAAAATCAAATTAGGGTTTTGTTGATTAATTACTTAGCCGATTTAATATTTAAAGTATGAGTTGGGGGGTATAAAATGTCATATCAATATTATTTTGGATTTAAAATGGTTAATTACATATAATAAGTAATTAGAAATTAATTAATTAAAATAAAGGGACTGAAATTGTAAATTCTGAAAAGTGGAAGGTTTGGTTAGTATTTAATGTATAAAGTATGAATTTGTCATATTTGAATCTATAAGGACTTTGTTTTAATTATGATATTTAAAGATATTGTTTAAATAAATAATAAACCAAAATGGCTATAAATATGTAAATATGTTATAAATTAAGGTTTGACTTGTAAATACTAAAATGGAAGGTATAAACGAATAAAATTGAAACTTTGATATTTACACATTAACCTTGAAAATTGTGATTTGTAATTAAACCCTAAAATATGGAAAGTGTCATATTTAACCCTAAACATGTAAGGTTGACATGTTAAGTCCTAAACTAATATCAAAATACTTAAAGAAGCTCAATATGAATATTACTAATTTTGGAAACTTACTAAAAATGGAAACTTACTAAAAATGGAAAGTTACTAAAAATGGAAAGTTACTAAAAATGGAAAGTTACTAAAAATGGAAAGTTACTAAAAATGGAAAGTTACTAAAAATGGAAATTACTAAAAAATAGAAAGTATCACATAAATGAAATGTTTTAAATCGATTCATCATTTCTTTAGGTTCAGGCGTCAAGAGGAGTGATTTTTGAATTCCTGTGGTGTATTCTTGATTATGCTTTGCTTCGGAATTAAGGTACAGATATTCTGACCTATCGTTAAGGTGTCTCATGACATATTCTTCTCTATCTTTGATTTACTTATGTGATTTGCCTACATGGCTCTGAGCCATTTTAGTCTTTGTTCACTTATATATTTGTTTATTATGTTCTATTTGAACCCTGCTATGCTACCTTTGATATTTGAACCTTTGGCATTGAACCTTTGCTATGACCCCTTTGAAATGAACTTTGATATGACTTTGCTTTGAACCCTTCCGTTTTAGACCCGAGCACAATTTTGGTTTTCCTAGCCATGAAGGTAACATGGCCGTGTCATTGAGTGCACCTTTGGATGACTCATGAGTAGGTGATTGATTTCTCACACCGTCCCCCTTTGATAATTAATGCCATTATAAGATTATTATTGTTTAAGGGCGTAGGAGCATCCTAGATTTGTTTTGTATTCGATGGAAATGACATTATGATATATGAGATTTGGTGACTGGATGTTTGGGTGCATCCACGACTTTTCATAATTTTGGAGTTTCGCGACTCCATGGTTACTATGATATGAATTGTTTTGGCTGGGTAATTGGACTTGATTTGATTTTCTGATTCATCATACGCTAACACTATTAATTGACTTCTGATTGTCTTACCTTATATTTGTAAACCTTTGATCATGTCTTGTGATATCCTTTGGCAACCTCATATCGTATCCTTGATTTTCCCGTTATCTTTTTGCGTTCGATTTATAAATAAACTGTTCACATGGTTTGTAAGCTCATTCGCACTTTCCTTTCCAGCGACAGGTATCTAAACTAGGAGCTGGGTTCTTTCGGGATATACTGCTGAGTGTAGGACTTACCTAGAGATCTTAGTTTTGATATAAGGATATGTTACTTTTTCGAGACATTCGTTCATTTTGGTTCTTTCTTGATATGTCTGTCCTTTTAAGAACTTATTACCTTAGGGGAGTCATGTTGACCTAATTTCCTTGGTTATTTATTTGAGAACTTCGCAGTTTACCGCATACATGTTGTTTATTAACTAACTACACTGGTTAGTTAACCCCCGTATAAACCCTTTGTTTACTCTCACTTTAAGAGTAAGATACCCCTAGAACAACCCGTAGAGCCAATCCTTTAGGAAATACACCAATTGTTTATTTCGTTACACCTTTACACCTTAGCCTACCCTGTTAGATTAAGTTTATTTTACAGTTGCTAGTTGCTTAAAGTGTAAAGTATGTATTTCTCGAGTCTTGTGTCAATTTTGGTACGGTTGGAAGAAATTTGCACATCGCAAATGGGAATGTATAAAGTAGTCAAAACTCATGTATTTTTACTACCATCGCAATTATTGGTACGTTCGAAGAATGAAGAATTACCGAAGGAATTATCCGGAATTATTATGATTGTGAAGATGGTGAAACTACACCGAGTTTCGTAGTATAGTGTTAGCAAAAAAATTGAAAAAATTAGAAAAATCGCAACAAAAAAAGAGAGGAAAGTTTGAAGATAATCGTTTCGCAAATACCGAAAGAATTACACAAAGGATCAATTATTCATTGATACAAATCGACGATGTAGAGTATTGTATAAAGTGGTAGATATCGCTACTTGCCTTGTAAAGTATGTAAAGTATGGGATGATTGGGAAGTTGACCGTTACAGGAACACCAACTTTGGTTGTTGTTTTTTTATCTATGATCAAGACATTGTAAATAGTCATGTCTTTATCATGGTAACGGTCGATAAAAAGTGTCTAGCAACTTGTATTTTAGACTTAATCTATTTGTTTCTTAATTTTTATTTAACAACAATTCAAATTACTCACTATCCTAATAGACTACAGCTAGTTTTACGCGAATGAGGATGTGTACAAGCGTGCATGTCTATTCCGTCGTTACGGCCATGTATGCATGTCTCAACTGCCTCGTTGGTTTATGACTTTTAGTGAAAGTTAGAAGGTCCCTACCCTATATCATTCTTCATCCTAACCGTTGGTTAAATTCGATTGAGGATGTGATCGTGAACCACATGACAAATTCCTTGATCGTTACGGCCATGTATGTGTGCTTCAGCTGCCTTGTTGGGGTGGTACTTCTGGTGAAAGATTGAAGAATGATCAGCCCTAAGCCTTATCATAAAAACCCATTTTACCTCTATAAACTTGTTACTCCTTAACTTTAGCGGTGGAGATGTATATCCTTGCCAAGCTAATGATATAAAACTTGTCACAACCGAGCATGAGCGAATTAGTTACAAGTACCAACAAAGATAATTTCATCTTCCTATTTCGTGAGGTGTATGGTTGTGTACCTGTAATAGATCAAATAAATGCTTTAACGGAAAATATCCTTAGGAATACATTTTTATAAACTTCTAAAGGCTACTTGAGGACAAGTAGGATTCAAGTGGGGGGATATTTGATGACATCAAATAACATCTATTTTATAGCATCATTTATCCCATGTAATTAACCCATTTTGTATAATTATTGCAAAGAATTGTTACTTAATCGTTTGTATTTGAGAATTGCAGTAATTATGGAGTACTTGGTGAAACTTGACTAAAAGGCACGCATTCTGGAGCTTAAACGAAGATATTTTGAAGATTACTATTCTGACAACCAATACGCTGTATCCATCAAGGAAGATACGACGTATCTGTGCCTACACTCACCAAAGACCACGAAGGAAATATGATCAATACGCCGTATCCAGAGAAGACCAATACGCCGTATTGGAAATATAGTATGTGAATATTTTGGAAGATATCAAACGTGGTCCTTATTCCAAGAAACCCCCAATACGCTGTATCCAAGACATTGGATACGTCGTATCGAACCGACTCCAGACCCTATAAATAGAAAACTCAAAAACGAGTTTTAAGTGTGCTAAATCATATTCTCGATACCTAAACCACAAAAGTCGATTTTCAGAGGAGAAAAAGAGCAGAAGAGGTCTTGCAACGCATTCCAATCCATAGGAGACAACGTGTAATTTCTTATACTTTTGTAATCGTTCAGTTTTTGGTATCATTCGTTAACTCAGTTAGTTTACCTTGGCTAAGCCATTACTCTTGTATTAATTATGATGTTTGAAGGCTAATACCTTTAGGTATTAGCCATTATTATGAAGATCTAAATGTTTGGTTTTGTTTATATCTCGATTTCTTAATTTATCGTTGTATGCTTGTTTATGTTTATCAATTTATACTTGTTTATGTGCTTTAATATGCGACCTATCATTCAACTGGATCTAGTGATACGGACCAAGTAATCTAGATGCCGGGATAACTCTCCATATAGTGATTAATACATCTAGACCAATAGGATCACGATTAACAACCTGTCTTTACCTTTAAACTGTAAGCTTAGTTGGACCGGTAGGTGACCCTTGGGATCAACGAGTACGTTCTAATTAATTGGTAAAGATTGGGTTAGTGGACTACTAGTGTATAAATCGCCGTTAAGCAGTAAGTGGGTAAAGTCTCTATGAGCTAGGGTTTAACAAGATCACCATTGCTTTAATCCCTAAGATAGATTATAATCAGCAAATAAGGATGCTTTATGCGGATGCTTTAATTGTGACATAATTAATGTGTCTAGGTCTTAGGATGAAGTCCCGCCTAAGTCTAAGAATGATATGTCACCTCGAGATAAGTAATCATTACACTGAATAAACAAACCAACTTCTAATCGGATTAATGATGGCTAATACAGTTTTCTATTATAAGGCTTGACCACTCTTTTATCTTCTATTAATTTGCTTGCGTGGGTTAAAGTGTCTTGAATTGATTGTAGTCACCACCAAACCCGTACCAGTCTCTCAGGCTGAAACCCCCCCTTTTACCTGTTAGAATTAGAATTAGAACTAACATAGGATTAGCATAGGTTTAACTTAGATTAGAATTAACTTAGATCAGTAAACTAAAATATTAATAAATTGAGAGATTTAACCTCGCTTCAAGTGTTCGACACCCTACTTACCACGAATCTACCACCGACCGGGTACACTGTGACAACCGTGACTTGAGCAGGTTAGTCAAACCGTTAGAGTTGACTAAAGTATTATTATGTGTTTTAATTGTATGCTTATGTGATCTTATATGAGTATTTGATATCAATCTGTGATGCGTGTTCATCTATTAGTGATTGAATTATGGTTTTGGTAGCTATTTCATTTCGTTCACATTTTGTGACAATGAAAATGATAGCATGATTATATGCGTTATCGTGTAATTTGGTAAATAATTGATATATGAGCGTAAGAGTATGTAATGTATTATTAGGTTTGAGTTAAGTCTAGTATTTAAAATAATTAAGCATAGGTTTTTCTAAATTAAGAAAGTAATTTATAAAATGAGATTTATAAATAGTAAGTTAAAACTAGTTTTTATTTAAAAGGTTTGCAAAATTAATAAAGGGTTTTTATAAAAATAAAAAAATAAGGGGATTAATATGTAATTAATAATAATTAAAAAAATATAAATGGGATGTTAATCGGCCGGTTTTAAAGAAAGAAAAAAAAGGAAACAATTTGATTACAATTAGGATTCTAGATAGTATAAATACAAATTTAATAAAATCCTAAATAACTTTTTCTCTCCCTTTTGGTTTTGTTCGGCCGATTCCCTTAAGAAGAAGAAAAAATTTAATCAAGAACCAAGGTGGTGATTCAAGTGTAACCAAGTAAAGGTTTAGATATATTTTCAATTAAGTTTTTGTTTAATCTTTTTACAATTAGTAACTTTAATTGATGGAATAATTAGTGTTCATAAATTTTCTGTAAATTAATGATATAAAACTATATGGGAGTGTTCGGGATTAGATTTAGAGCATGCGGGTGTAAACGGTTTAGTTTATGTGGAATCATAGAGGGGGGTGAATACGTTTCGTTTATAAACTTAAGACTTTTGTATCAAACAACCAATCAAGTTTATACTACAACAACTATACTAAATAACATCAAACAATGCATATCACCACAGCACAATATACAACACAAACAGGGGAAGCTTATTGACAAAATGTTTAACCATCAGGATATGTTCATGTACCACTTGAGGTAAAAGGTTTCATTACTACTGCTAGTTATTTATTACTACTGCTAGTTTTAAATTTCTACTGTTTTGAATTTATTATTCTTATTATGCGTCATGGAGGGTAATTTGAGACATTGAAAGGTTGGATTAGTAGTGTAGTATATGGTTTGTAGTTGTAAAGATTCAAGTTGCTTATCTTCATAAGACCCCTATTGAATTATGACAAAAAGGGGAAGAAGATTATAGAGTTATGATTTGCAGCATTATGTGTGGTGGTATGGCATGGTTCAAAGGAAATCAAGAATTAAGGGGAAGCTTGGAAGCTTGTTTCATTCATGGAGATCTATGATCTCAACTTCTCAACTTAAGGGGAAGTTCGTGCAAGAACATTGTTTGTTTTGTCATCATCAAATAGGGAAAGATTGTTGGAAAATATTGATTTGATGATACAAAAGAAACAAAAGAATAAAACAAGAGGGACTAAAGATGAAGACTTCCTTAACAAGATGAAGATAAAGATTAAAGTTAGGAAGATTTACATTCCTAATATATTTATGATTCCTTTGTAAACCTAGATATCTCTATTATATAAAGAGATATCAGGCGTGTAGGTTTAGGTGTGCACAGAAAAATGTAGACATCTAGTAAAAAGTGTGTGTTCTAGGCGTATAGTTCATGTAAAACGCCTAGAGTTAGTTTTGTGTTTAGCCTCAAGGATATTTGATTCCTGTTATAGTTAGATAACCGTTCTACATTGATCAAGTAGAATCGGGGCTTGTAGTGAATGATAGTGAAGAAAAACCTTGTTAGAATAACATTGTTCTTTATGTTAATTCCGCTATACATATGTTATGATCATTGTTATTGTTAATCCTAGATGAGATCTAAACAATCTCGAGTTATAAATGATCTAGGGAGTTCTAACAAACTCCACATGCACTATTGTCCACAGTTTTGAAATATTGGCACATCTTTTGGGTTTTAGGTCAAACCTACGAGCTCACCAACATTATTATTGACGTTTTCGAGTATCATTTTCAGGTGAAGTGAAAGAGGAATAAGTTGGTGATATGTGATAGCATACTTAAAAGTATCCCGAGTGGATTTTCATGTGAAGTCTTGCTTGTTTATTTTTATTTGGTTTTAGTATTTGAAAGATTTTGGTTTAAGTTTGGATTTGGACCCCTGTGTGGGCTATTAGATATTGTAAGAGTTTACGGATTTGATTGTGATTTGGAACATCACTCGAGGTTGTTCGAGGTTGATGGTCTTCGTAACACTTGAAGTTTATGCATTGTAGTTCTCTATATTGTATCTTGTGTTTGCGCTCTCGAGTTATCGTCACTGTCGGGGTGTGACACAACTTATCCAAACAACGACTGGTGAACCATAAAATGAAGAACCTACTTCTTTTTTATATTGAGTTGCCTAACAATATCATTACCTCTTTGTAACAGTTAGAATGCAAGTCATATTTAGATTTCTTTGCCTAGATTTTGGATATTGTAGCTGCATGTTAATAGCATCTACTTCTTTTTTATATGTTGCTAAATATGTCAATGAATTTCAAACTTCTTACTGTAAATGATAAACAATTTAGACATCATCATATTATAAACTATTATTGATATATTATAACATTAGTTACTTTTGAATTTGTGTCTACCATAATTTGGATTCAATTTCGCAGTTTTACAAAAATTATGAAATTTTAACTTGACGTTGTAAATAGATATAAGACAAAAATATTTGGATAATATGCTCCCAGTAATACGTGACCGTCTAATACCTAGTTGTTAGTGTAAAGTTGAAGACATGCTAAGAATATTTTTTTATGTTTAGTTTCTTTCGAAGAAAAAATAAGAAGCTACAAAGTTGACCACATCAAAAAGTCAACAATCAAAGCTGATTAGAATAATGGACTGTGTAAATAGTATTACTCGTAGTCATTGTTACTCCGTAACATTTTAAGAAAAAGGAATAAAATTTGTGGGCTATACATGGATGTCCTCAATTATGGATGGCAATAAAACCCGTATCCGATGGGACCTGATCCTCAAACCCGAATTGACTGGGAAATCCTCGAGTTGACCGGGGATGGGGATGTGAACGGGGAATCCCCGAATTATGAAACCGGGGATGGGGCGGGGATGGGGATAATATAAATCTCCGGCCCCGTACCCGACCCCGAACTTTTTAATGTACAAATATATATCAATTATTTGTATATTAATACTACATGTACATGTATATGTATAAATTAGTAAGTATTGACAAATATTATACTTGAAGTATATTTGTACGTATATGTCATATTTAATGAATCGACTACTTTTAAAATGCTAAGTACTAACTATATATTATTCAACTAATATTTTTTCCGAATACACACATTCGATCCATTTTATTTATATAGTATATGTGATATTTTAGTATTTACGATGCTTTAAAGTTGAATGACATTTTAATTAATCTAACTATGTACAACGTATGCGTTCTAAGACATTATGTAGGTCAATTCTTTATATTTTCGTTTAGTTATGTAATTTTATGCTCAATTTATAAGGGCGAAAAATCCCCGAATCCCCGTGGGGATCCCCGATCCCCATTGGGGATGAGGATGGGCAGGGACGGAAGTTTGTAGGGACCAGAGGGGGTTGTGCCCCCCCCCCCCCAAATTTCTTGTCATTATGTACAAAATTTACCCTTTTACTAATAGTTATAGTTCATTTCTAGACCAAATGTTGAGGAAAAGTACATATTGCCCCCCTATAATGAATACCTTATATAATAGCCCATCCAACAAAAGTGTTCAAGTTCCGTCCCTGGGGATGGGGATGTAAATCGATTCCCCGATGAGGATGAGGACGGGGATGGGGATAAGGCTGAAAAACGAGGATGATGATGGTAAGTACGATCCTTAAAATTCCCCGACCCATTGTCATCCCTATCCCCAATGTTTCGCATGATATAAGTGCAATGGCTTGTGTTATACGTACCCCCCTGGAATACCATTTGTACCCCCCCTGTTTTTCCGGGTTTTTTTCGTCTTTTTTTTTTTAATTTTTATAATTTTGCTTATATTATAAAACTGTGAAACTGAAAGCGCGGAATAAAAATTATAAAGTTTAACGAGTCAAAAGTATGAAACTGTCAAAAAATACGAAACATAACCTGATATAAAACTGCGTTGTACTGTAAAATGGGGTATAAAAGGAATCTTTTGTACATTTTTTATACTATTCGGTGGGTCAGGGGGTACCAATAGTAGCACCCAAATGCAATAACACATGCGACTTTGTGGTACTTTAAATGTACGCTCCATACTCGTGTCTTTTTATTGGTACACTCATCAATAAAATATCATTTTTAGAATTTCTAATTCTTACTTATGAATTTTTCCTCATGTGCGAGGACGCAAGGTCAAGTTTTGGCTTTTTAAGGCATGTGGTAATAAGGGTGGGTAACACGCGTTGTCTCTTATCATGGTTGTCTTGTATATGTTTAATATCATACGTATTTGTATGCAAAACTAACCAGTGACCCTTTTTAAGTGGGGGAGCTTGTGTGACGGTATCTATTGCACACCTCTCCGAGACCTCTGTGTCCCCCACCAAGACACAATTGTCCCTAAAACACTAAACTCACATCAACACGTTGTCTTTTGGTTTGGTAGAGAACTCGGCCAGTAAGACGACTGAGTTTTGTACAGAGTGAGAAATTGTATTTTGTGTTAGTGTGTATGTGTGTGTTTTGTGGGTATATTTGAATGGTGATGGTGGTTGCATTATTACATTATGTTTGTGGTGATATTAGTTAAGGAGAGAAATACTAATTAGGTATTTTTTTTAACCACATGAGAGATATAAGTAAAAAATCAGAGAGTACACCGAAGCTAATTATTAGTGAATACAATATAGAACATGAGTTGAGATCAACATAGACCCAAAACTTAGCATAGATCCAATGAATAAATCTGAGTCACTCATTTTTTCATTAAAATAATAAAAACTTACTTTCCAATCACAGTAGATGTAACAGCAGAAATGTGCTACATTCAATAGCTATAGAACTACAACTAGTACGACCACATGAAGTTCAGATTCTGATACACAGATCAGCCAAGGCACAACCAGCGAAACACCATACGACGATCATATCGCTCAGTCGCCACACCCCATCATTTCACAATTTCTTTATCATCTCTCTACTCACAACATCTAACTTAAAATAACTCCTCCGAGAGTCTTCCACCTTTTTAAAAAAAATAAAATATCTTGCAAACGGTAAATCGTCAAACGACAAAAAATACACCATCGCAACGAGTATATTTTTATCTTTCAGTAGACATCCACTTCGATATACTTTCGACGGGATTTTTTTGAATTTTTTTAATTACGTCTGGAGAAAATCATATGTGATTTGTATCACAATCACATGTGATTTCATAAAATCATATGTGATTTGTAGTACAAATCACATATGATTTTCTCCAGACGTAACTAAAAAAAATTCGGAAAAAATTTCATCGAAAGTATATAGAAGTGCCAATCTATAGAAAGATGATTTAATTCTCGTCACAATGGTATGTTTTGTTTTGTGTAACAATTAACGGTTTGTGAGATATTTAATTTTAAAAAAAAGGTGAAAAGTGAGTTTTTATTATTTTGATGAAAAAATGAATAGCTAGGATTGGTTCATTGGGTCTATGCTAAAATTTGGGTCTATGTTGAACTTTCACCTACAGAACATATAGTGACAATTGATAATACTTATGTCATGTGTATGAAAAAGTTATCTCAAATAGGAAATGTATACAAATATGTAATTATTTCAAATAGAAGAATACAACATATTTTAATTGCGTGTTTATCTAAATAAACACGTTAGTTTAAGTCACACAATATGGATAAAAAGATGAGGTTTTGCTTTTCAAATTATTTGATTGCGACTCTTTAACTTATACTCGTATATCAGTGTATTTCGGTTTTCAAACACTTCCTTTGGAGAGTTAGCATGTGACATAGTCCAATAGTTTTACATCATAATTTTTCTTTCTAATTTCTTACCCTTCACAATTGATTGACAACTTGGTGGATGTATCATTTCTCCTTTCTTTGGCCATCCTTATAAGGTTTACCTATTGAGGTTCGGACACCTCAAAACTTTTATGAAGACATCAAGACGTCTAACGACCAAGCCACTTTACGATTGTCAGTTCAAGCCATAAATATGGCCATCTAAATTCTTCGTATCATGGACTCCTACATTCAAATTATTAACTGTAAGATAAGTACGAAATAGCATCTCAGCTTCGGATAAGTCGACTCGTGAAGTCTAAGGATGACATCAATTATAATTTGACAATAATCAAAGTTCCAAGTGTCAAATGACAAATTGAATAACAACATATACTTTTACTAATCATTAAACGACACCTTTTGCTTTACATTATTAAATTACTCTAGTTAATAATCAACTATTGATAGCTAAATTACACGTAATTAGTTGAGTCGACTTGTGCATATCCGCCTCTTTCCTCACGATTGCTTGGAAGCTTGTATCACACTTTCCCAAATCCCTAAGTGACACGTCACTATCTTTTCTTCCACGTGTCCCTTTGAAAGTCGGCAATATGTGGACCCACTTAACTTCCCTCACTCAACAAACTTTTAGGCGTATTCTGTTGCTAAAAGGAGAGGCTGTAGATACTTTGGTTATCTTGTACTTCGTACCTTAAATCATTGATAGTACTTATAGAGTAAATAACGCTATCTTCTATGGGAATTGTTTTTTTATTTGTAATATTGACTGTTGCACATAAAATGATACGTAAGAAAGCAAGAAAATATAAAATACCAAAAGAGTATTATTAATTGAATGTTTTACATATGAGATATATGTATTTATACTAAGCAACCTAATAAAAACTTTAAATTTAATGGATCACAAGCTTACAATCAGACTAGGGCCAATGACTAGTCTAACAGAAAAATGACATACGTGCAATACAAGTATGACCAATCACTAGAGTCGTCTGTTTCATGGGTTTCGGCAGCCTTAGACAATAAAAAAAAGTCTGTTACACTTGTAAACTAAAGAGAAATCGCATATAAACTTGAACTATATGTTTCATATGAAAGATCATAGAAATTGATATTGATTGGATTCCTTTCATTACATAACAAAGCATGTCTATTTATAATAGAACATAGCTTTGAGAATACGCTACTAAACCCTAGATCTAATGGACCTCAAGCCCATAATGGCTTGGGCCAATAATTTATGCGTCTAACACTCTCCCGCAGTTTGAACGAGGTCTTCGATACCGACAAACTGGATGAATGTTGAAGCCGATTCTTCTTCTCTTTTTCTTTTTTGTTGCTCGTTTGCACGGAGATTGATTTGTATTTGACGGCATAATTGTATATATTGCTTCGCAGTTTCCTCCATTTTTATGACGTTTGCTATTTTTTTTACCTCATGGCTTATTTTGCCTTTAGGAGGGAGCGGCAATTTGTTGGACAACTTTTGTTGTCAACGACAATGATCTTCGACAACGAAAACAATCAGATGAGAAAAAAGGGTTGATCTAGGCAACTCAACAATATTTTTTTTGTGTTTTGACGGCTAGGGTTTAGGGTTTATGCATTGAATTCAAAAAGTAAAATCCTAAATTAATAAAAACAATAAAGCGGAAAAAAACGAGATCACTCCGAATCACCGACAAGTAGCCGATGACCGGAGGATAGCAATTTTTATTGGTGGATCTTACCTAGAGCTGTGATACCATGAAAGATAATAGAAATTGATATTGATTGGATTCCTTTCATTACATAACAAAGCATGTCTATTTATAATAGAACATAGCTTTGGGAATAAGCTACTAAACCCTAGATCTAATGGACCTCAAGCCCACAATGGCCTGGGCCAATAATTTATGCGTCTAACATCATATACATTTAATATAATACGTATGTATATGCAAAACTGATGAAAATGTAACATATGTTAAGTGGAATCCCTATGCGACGACACTTATTACACACCCCTCCGAGACCCCTCAGCCAATCTGTCATGACTTTCAGATGCTATGAAGAGATCCGCTAATAAGTACTCTCTTTTTGAAATGTATGATGTTAATGAACAAAATGAGCTCAACGAGTTAAAAAATGTGGAAATTGTGGATAGTTTTCTGAATAGAGGGGTTAGACCTACTAAAGATAATATGAAAAGATGGAGTATTGAAATGATTGCTTATTACAAACAGAAAAGTGAGGAATTAGTGGATAAAGGAAAAACTACTAATATTGAAGTGGAAGACAATATTGAAATGGAGGATGTATTGGAGGAAATAGGTGGTATAGCCAAGTGTATGAAAGAGAATGTGGTTAAAGGTATGGAAGAAGAGGTATTGGGAGAATGTTGATCTTTTATCAATCTATTTAATGGATTTTAAAATAGGAACATGGAATATCAGAGGGCTTAGTACTTCTGACAAACAGGATGAAACAGTGAAGCTTATTTAAGAGAAAAAGTTACAAATTGTGTTGTTCTTGAAACTCATCTTAAGAGTAAAAAGATTGGTAAAATTTGTGACATAATTTTTGGAAGATGGAAATGGTTTACTAATATGAGTTACTACAATAAATGTTGTAGAATTATGGTGGGATGGAATGATGATGTGATTAACATAGGTGTGGTTCATATAGCTAGACAATCAGTTTTAGTCAAGGTGGAAACTAGGGATGGTAAACTGAGGTTGTATGGTACTTTCATCTATGCTTCTAATAGTAGTTTGAAAAGGAAGGATTTATGAAAAGATTTGGAGATATATAAAAGAATAGTTGGGCATGAGCCTTGGTTCTTAAGTGGAGATCTAAATGTCACCCTAACCCCTAAAGAACATTCTATAGGGAGCTCTGCTATGTCAAATGATATGAAAGATTTTCAAAAATGTGTGAATATGATTGAAGTGGAAGATATTAATAGCTCTGGATTATTCTATACTTGGACTAAGAACTTGCACAAAGAATGGAGGTCAAACTGGGATTCTTAAAAAATTGGACAGAGTTATGGGGAATGAGGATTTTAGCAACATGTTTTGTCAATCCTATGCTATATTCTTACCTTATATTATTTCTTATCATTGTCCATCTATACTTGTTATTCCTAATGGCGTTCAAAGGAAAAAGAAGCCCTTCAAATTTGCAAAATTTATTACCAATAAAGATGAATTTAAAACCTTGGTTTCTTAATATTGGGGAGGAAGGGAAGATGGTTGTAGGATGTTTAAAACTGTAAAAAACTTAAAAGGGTTGAAGAAGCATCTGAAACAACTTGCTTGGTGTAATGGTGATGTTTTTGAGAATGTCAAAAAGCTAATAGAAGTTGTGAAAGATGTTCAAATGAAGATTGACAAGGACCCGAATAATCATGATCTAAGAAGTGAAGATGCTAATGTTTTGAAATTGTATTCTGAAGCTATGAAGGATGAAGAAAAAATTATAGTCCAGAAAGCTAAAGTTAAATGGTTGAGTGTTGGAGATAGGAATAATGCTTATTTTCATAAAACCATTAAGAGCAGACAACAAAGAAATATAATTGATGCTGTTTGTGATGAGAATGGTAAAAGATTTGAAGGAAATGATGTTGCAGAGCAGTTTATTATGCATTTTTAGCAATTTCTGGGTGAAAGTAGACATGTTAAGCCAATCAGTGACATGGATACTTTATTCCAATGTAAGCTTAATAGTGCTGAAGCTGAATACATGGTAAGGGAAGTTAGTAATGAAGAAATAAAAATAGCTATGTTCCAAATAAATGACAACAAGGCTCCTGGCCTAGATGGTTACTCTGTAGCTTTCTTCAAAAAAGCATGGAATATAGTTGGTAATGATGTGTGCCTTGCAGTAAATAAATTCTTTGAAACATGAAAGATACTAAGGGAGATTAATTCTACCCTCATTGCTCTAGTTCCAAAGATTCAAACCCCTTTAAAAGTATCTGACTTCAGACCTATTGCTTATTGCAATGTAATATACAAATGCATCAGTAAATTGCTCACTGAGATATTAAAGGGGTGTTTGGATAAGCTTGTCAGTAAGAACCAAAGTGCTTTTATTCCCAATAGACATATTCAGGATAACATCATGCTTGCTCAAGAGTTATTCAAGGGTTATGACAGGAAGGCGGGTCTTAAAAGAGTTGCTGTAAAGGTGGATATTCAAAAAGCTTATGACACAGTGAATTGACAGTTCTTGAAAAGTATTCTAAATGGGTTTGGCCTGCACCAAAAGATGGTTTACTGGATTATGAGATGTGTTTCAACTACATCATTCTCAATTTGTATTAATGGTCAGAGTTATGGGTATTTCAAAGGTGGCAGGGGCCTTAGACAGGATCCTATATCCCCCTACCTCTTTACTCTAGTTATGGAAATCCTTACTCTCATAGTTAAAAGGAAGGTGGATCAAAGTAGGGAGTTCCAGTACCATTTTGGATGTAAGAAGCTTAAAATTACAAATGTGTGTTTTGCTGATGATCTATTGATGTTTTGTCATGCTGATAAGAGCTCTGTAAAAGTGCTAAAGGAGTCCATTGATGAATTTGGGAAGGTAGTTGGGCTTATTCCAAACTATAATAAGAGCACTATTATTTTTGGGTGTCTTGATGATGAGGAAAAGAAGGATATGCTTGAGGTTATGCCTTTCAAAGTTGAAAAGCTTCCTATCAGGTATCTTGGTACCCCATTAACATCTAAAAGGCTCAGAGCTAATAAATGTAAGAGCCTTCTTGATAAAGTAGAGAGCAGAGTTTCTAGTTGGAAGAACAAATGCCTAACCTATGCAGGAAGGCTAATGTTGGTGGCATCTGTTTTAGAAACTATACATGTGTATTGGGCATCTGTGTTCTTGCTTCCTATTGGAGTTATTGAAGACATTAATAAACTGCTAAAGAATTTCTTATGGCAGTAAAATGATGGCACCAAAGGAAGAGCTAAAGTGGCTTGGAATAATGTCTGCAAGTTTAAACAAAAGGGAGGACTGGGGCTCAAAGACATAAGGGTTTGGAATAAATCAATTATTGTTAAACATCTATGGCATATTGTAATTGATAAAGAATCCCTATGGGTCAAGTGGATTAATACTGAGAAACTAAGGGGGAGAAGTGTTTGGGAAGTTGAAGTTGATACTAATGATAGTTGGGGATGGAAAAATATTCTCAGTTTTAGGAAGGATGTTAGGCAGTTTATGTTCTCAAAGATTGGTGATGGTAATAGAATATCAGTTTGGTATGATAATTGGAGCAATATTGGTACTTTAGACCAAGTTATAAAGCACAGAACCTTATATGATGCAAGATTAAGTGCCAGGATGACAATTAAAGAGTTAGTAAGGTAGAGTAATTAGGAATGGCCAGAGGGATGGACTGATGAATTTCCTATCTTGAAAGCAATTCAGAGGCCTGTTTTGAATAATGATGTGATGGATAAGGTTTTATGGAAAAAGAAGAATGGAAAGCTATGTAAGTTCTCTGTTAAACAAGCTTATGAGGATGTGCTAGAAGGTACAGAAGATTTGGGTGGTGGAGAATGATTTGGTTTTCATAAAATATCCCAAAGCATGCTTTCATTTTATGGATGACTGTTCTTAATAAACTAACCACTCAAGATAAGATCAAGCAATGGGGTTCCTATGAAGTAATGAAGTGTTTTCTTTGTAAGAATGATACTGATTCTCATTCTCACTTATTCTTTGAGTGTGAATTCTCAAAAACAATCTGGGATAAAGTGACTTGGAAGATAGGAGTTGATTGGAAAGGAACTAACTGGACTAATAATGTGAAAGTATTTGCTAGGAAATGGAATGGGAATTCTATAAATAACATAATAAGGAGAATAAGTCTAGCTGCATGTGTCTATTTTGTTTGGCAGGAAAGAAACAACAGAATTTCAGAGATGAAATGAGAAGCCCTAATAAGTTATACAAGATTTCAGAAGATACTATTAGAATGAGGCTTATGAGCTTGACAATTAAGAACTTTGAAGCTGTTAAAAAAGCCCAAGAGGTTTGGAATGTTAAGCTGAATATCATGGAGAATTTAGACCTTCAATTGCAAGCTCCTTGTATCTTGGAGTCCACTGGGTGTGACTGTACTCATCAGATCCTTATTCCATATCCAGTTTGGCCTTGGGAGGAAACTAGTGAGGAGTGTTTGGGTCTGTGAGAGGTCTAATTCTGGTGGATGTACCATAAGGAAGGGCTTCTTTTGAGAAGGGTAATGGTTTAGGTGGATGGTGTTTGAGGGTGGTCTTTTGGATCACTAATTACACTGTCACGAGAGGTTAAGGCTGGTTCTACTTTCGAGGTGTGTGTTCCCAATATAGTGATGCCTATCCTCTTTGTCTGTTGATCTATCCAATGAGGATGTAGCTGTTGGATGGTGGTATAGACAAATGATTTGGAAATGTAGCTATATTGGTATAGCCCTCTAAATAGTGTGAATGGGATGGCTTCACCTCTCTTGATGATGCCTGAATTTTCTTTCCCAAAATCACTGTGGTTGCAGGTTGAGTGATTTGTAGGAGGGAAGGTTTGGGAAATGTAGTCAAGGAGGAGTTAAGTCTTTTTGGTGCTTTAAGGTGAAATGGTGTTTGCTGATAGGCTGCTTGCTGCTTAAAGTAGGAACACTTGGTTACTTTAGGGCAGAGTTAGTCTATTTGCTTTGTCTGAGATGCTTGCCTGTGTTGTTAAAGATGTGTCTTTGCAGTTTATTATTCTTAGTCTGTATTAGTTTGTTGTTCTAAAGAGATTAGGCCTGTCTAATTCTCTTAGTTTGGCTGTAATTTGTTCATATTCTTATTAATAATATTTCACCTTTGCACCAAAAAAAAAATCAGTCATGACTTCTTGCAATCATTGTGTAAAGGATGATTGAAAACGAGATAATGCGCGGCAACTTCTCGGAGTAGAAGTGTGATTTAGTTTTTAAAATTACGCGAGGTGTATACTGTATAATGATCAAGAATTCACAATCATCATCAGGTATTATTAAAGGGACACATTTTTGTACGACACCAAAGGTGAGAATAGTAGCATGTCCAATTGTCAAATTGACGTCCTTATATATGGTCGATCTTGAACTTTTCGGAACTTGACACACTGTCAAATAGACCAAGCCACTCAATTTTTATATATAATCATAGTAAGGTTGGATCAAGTGAATATCAGCCTTGCCTCTAGAGATAGAGGTCAAGATTTTGATCCTCACTCCTTGCAATGTCGAAAGTCTTTTTCTACCTTTGGTAAAACCAGAAGCAGCCTCTTTACACCGTGAAAGACGGTATTGAAACCCATAATACGTGAAAGACAATATTAAAAGTCATAACACGTGAAAGACAGTATTAAAACAAGAATGGCCTTCGCATCCGGATGGTTGGTCGTGATGCTATGAATTTGGATGGTGCTGTAAGGGAATGTCAGGCTGATGTCTCCAAGGTGATTAGTATGATGGAGAGTATGAGTTTGGAGTTTGATAGGGTGCGCAAGGAGAGTCGCCGAGCTTTGGAGTTGGTTGAGTGGGAGGCTGGAGTTCGAGAGCAATACCTCCCGAAGCTCCGAATTGGAGGAGGATTTGTTGAGACATCTACCCGCTCATTCCTTGGTCCTTTTCCGGACGACCCCTACGTCCAGGCTAGGAATGCTGCCATGGCGGATGATGATGTTGAGGACGATGATGTTGAGGATGATGATGATATGGATGATGATGCCGCTGACCCAAGTGACCTGCAGTCTTCTGAGCCCCGTGGATCTCCACGTGACTCCCAGTAGTCTAGTATCATTAGTAGCTCCTTTTATTTTGATCATGTAGTCACTAAACCGGCCTGTCGGTTAGTTGATCTAGTACTAGTGCTTGTAATGACCTAGTTCATGTTTAGGTCACGTTTTGTAAAACACTACAACTCGATTTTGATATAACTTTTTGTTCACACTCAATCCTAACAACCACAAACCACCATATCCCTCTTAACCGTCATCGGAGACCTTCATATAGGAGAACAATCAAATTTTATATTTTCATGTCTAGACCATTTAACTTTATTTTGACCGGGTTTGGTACGAATGAACACGATTATAAAAGTTGGTATACAAATATTTTAAGTTTGTGAATAACCATACAACCTCTGTAAACTTTTTGTTCAGGTCATTTTTTTTCTGTAATTTTGTCTCTTACTTTATCTTACCGGTAAAATTTATTAAAAAGATTTAATAACGCAGCCTTTTTATGGCGGCTCCAAAAATCGTGACAATTTAAAGTACATCACTACATGTGACTGACTATACGATAATACGTTGTATTTATCCAACACTTCGTATGAATAAATATATTAAAAAAATACCCACTTTATGATTAAAATCTAACCGTCCAATTTTTTTCCCGCGTGACCATAACACGTGTCTCCTATTCCAACGTCAACTCATTTTTTTCTAACCATATCTTAAGACGCGCATAGATTATAGCCACGTGTCCTCGGGAAAAAAAATCTTCAACCATCTATAAAACCCAAAAACCGAAAGAACAAATAACAGTTGATATCACATTTATTCCCACCATTTTTGGCAACACAAAAAAAAAGCTTCCTTCATATTCAATGCACAAAAATTTTGATCGTAACAATCGCCGGATTTTTAACTATCCTGCGGTTGTACCATGCCAAGATGTTAATCCAGCAACGTTGGTGAGTTCTCTGATCGCGCTATCAAACGCGATCATCACTCACCAGCAAAAATTCTTTCCAACACAAAGGAGAAACGCCCGGGAGTCGATACGACAAGTATCGATTCTAAATATGTTTTTCCTTGAATTGTTGGAAAAAAACAGTATAGCTGAATTCCCGGATTCAGCTATACTGTGTTTTTCCGAACTTCATCATTCGTTACAAAAGATATTGTTTCTGCTAGAAGATGTTACGCGAAATGGGTCTAGAGTTTATATATTGATGAAGTCTCACTTTGTAGCTACGCAGTTTTCGAATTTGATCAGATCAATTGCGACTACGCTCGATATTCTCGACTTTAAAGTATTCGATTTATCGAGAGAAATGATAGAATTGGTCGAAATGATTGCGAAACAAGCACGAAAAGCTAATATCCAAGTTGACCCTGATGACGAGTATGCTATGAAGCGTGTTATGTTGATTTTGAACCAATTCGAAAACAGGTTTGAGCCTGATTCGATTATGATCAAACGAGTACTTTATTATTTACGTATTAGTACTTGGAGTGATT
Organism: Tanacetum coccineum; assembly: GCA_026074375.1. NCBI lineage: Eukaryota > Viridiplantae > Streptophyta > Magnoliopsida > Asterales > Asteraceae > Tanacetum > Tanacetum coccineum. The sequence goes on along the minus strand of BQNB010011857.1, from coordinate 47,051 downwards.
GTCATAATGAAATAAAATTTCTAGATGATGAAATTTGTATAGAGAATAATAATAAGGAACGTGATATGCATTTGTTAAGTACTTTAGCTGGTTTTATGAGGTATTGTAGAGGCGTTTTATTCGAAAATAATTTAGTCGAATATAACGCGAATCAATTAGTTGAAAGAGGGAATTTGGAAATCCTCAGCTGTTTAAACCCTGAGGATTTCCGTTGCCCGATTTCTTTAGAATTAATGACTGATCCGGTGACTGTTTCCACCGGTCAGACATATGATCGTGTCTCGATACAAAAGTGGTTAAAATCGGGCAATTTGATATGCCCGAAAACAGGGGAAAAATTAGCATCAACGGAGTTGGTTCCTAATGTAAACCTTAGGAAAGTTATTCAGCAATATTGTATTGATCATGGGGTGTCGATATCGAAGTTTCATAAGCAGAGTCGAGATATTTCTTCGACTATTTTACCGGGTAGTCCTGCGTCTGCTGAAGCGATTAAGTTTCTAAGTGAGTATTTGGTGAGAAGGTTGCGAAATGGGACGTTGAAACAGAAGAGTAATGCTGCTTATGAGATCAGATTGCTTGCGAAGTCGAATATATACAATCGGTGTTGTTTAATCCAGGCTGGAGTGATCCCTTTACTGTTGAAACTACTTTCGTCATCTGATGCAACAGTTCAAGAGAACGCGATTGCTGGTTTGTTGAAGCTATCGAAGCATACGAATGGGAAGAAGGTCATAATAAATCATGATGGACTAAAACCGATTGTTGAGGTTTTGGAAAATGGTTTGAAACAAGATGCTAAACAGATTGCAGCTGCAACGATTTTTTACTTGTCGTCTGTTCAGTCGTATCAAAAGCTTATTGGAGAAATACCAGAAGCTATTCCAGCTTTGATTGAACAGATCAAAGCCGGGACGTCTTGTGGTAAAAAAAATTCTTTAGCAGCATTATTTGGGATTTTACTCTACCCACGAAACCATGAAGCCGCTCTTTTATCTGGTATAGTTCCCTTGCTATCAAGAATCATATCCACTTCAGATAAACCCGAGATAGTAACAGATTCATTAGGGGTATTAGCCACATTAGCAGAAAGCTTTGATGGGTCGAACACAATTTTGAAAGAGTCCTCTTTGGCACTTATGATCAAGACTCTCCAAACATCTCCTTCACGAGCCGCAAAAGAGTATTGCGTGTCAATTTTATTGGCTTTGTGCAACAATTTGGGGAATGAAGTGGTTGCTGTTTTGGCGAATAATGCTAATTTGATTGGTTTCTTGTACACGGTGTCAACAAGTGGAGGTTCACAGGCGGGGAAGAAAGCTCGAGCATTGATCCGTATGATGCATAGGTACCACGAAACAAGTAGCTCGAATTTGATGGCGAATTGGGATTCATCAAGAGCTGCAACAATTCATTCGTGTTAGTTTAGGTCTTGGTCATATCTTATGATTCTTTTTACATTTTAGCTCGATTATTAAAGAGCTATGATTATATTGATACACACTTGTGTAATATACATATACACATTATAGTAGCAAAGATGATACCATTCGCTTCTTTTTTGTAAATAATGTAAAAAAGACAATATACAATAAAGGAATGATTTTTGATTTCTTAGAAATTTATCTATGCTTAAAAACGTTACCTTTGAGATATCAGTTGGGTGTGTTTGATAAAAGTAGCCATAAAAGTGAGCAGTGGCTTACTAGCTTACCGGTAACTGTTTTGTCTATAAAATGATTGATAATATAGTTATAACTGTAATTATATTGTGCAAAATAACTTTTAGATGCTCAACACTTTTAAACATACTTCATGAAGCGTTGATAAAAGACCATTTCAGAACAAAGATAAAACATCTCGCGCTTGTCATTCGAATATTAAAATCACAAACGCTTAATAGCCGCTCTCGAATAATTTATAAGCACTTTGCGCCAAACACACGTTAAATGAGCTGCTTTTGACAAAAAAATTTTTTTGTCGACAAGTGTGAATTGTACTTGGTTAATCGTAAAAATATAACATTTGGTTTATTGAAAATGACTGGTTGTGAATTTTTTTTGGCAGATTCGATTAATATTGACAAGGTGAGTGTGAAATAAGCTTTAGGAAATTACTTGTGAGGATCAAAGGTACAGATCGACAAATATAAATTATTTTTAATGATTCGAAACTTATATTTAAGTATTTTAGGTCGTACTCCATGGTAGAGTTGGGCTTATCACTGACTTTTCTTACGTTATATAATTAAATACGTGGCATATTTTTGGCTTGAAACAAACAGAGGCCGAATGGCTGATAGGTGAATACTTGACTGTGACATGAAAGTTACTAAAAATATGTAAGGCTTATATGTCAATATTGTAATTAATTTCTCAATTATCGACTTATGTACTTTGATAAGATTGACGGAACGTTGCATATATCCTGACTTTTACGTAACTCTTCAATTATGAAAAGAGCTTTCAATAGTAAATAAGATATTTTGTGAAGAGAATTCGAGAAAGTTGAAGGTTGGGAATGATTTGTATCAATATATATGGCCATTGTTATTATTACTTACCATTACCATGAACATCTAAGGACCATTAACTCATACGAGTGCGCAGCGGATAGATCTAGTCTAGTTCAATAATTAACATACATATAAAACACAATTAAAGGACATGTAAAATAAATAGGAACATACCCTCGTCGACACCAGCAAAACAAAGAAACCAAGAATGAGAAAACCAGTGACTAAGTTTGTCACCATTCTTACCAGTGCTCAACACAAACAACGTTAAACAAGCACGCCCGGATGCTAGTCCAAACCCCACGTGTATCCAATACAATAAGTAAACCAAGTGCTTCTGAAAACCGATCACCTAAACCCACTCTTGGAATAGAACCGAATTACAGAAAATAATAATAAGGGTTGAACCGAATTCGATTGTAGCCTTGCTACAGTACAACCGAATTAGAGTTCTACGACCCCTAGCCCGAATCCGTCGATTGTCACACCTTGACAAAATATATAACCAATACTAAAAACCCTCTGGAAGTGGATCTAGGGTCGCAACTCTATGAAATAGCCCAATAACCATTAACCGAAATAGAAGACTGGTTTTAAAGCTAACCGAATTAGGAGACTGTTTGGTATATAGTTTTATTTCGGCTGTTTTGGAGAGGAGAAGAGTAGAACCGATTTCTCTGATCTTCTAGGGTTGTGATTTCGTGATTTATGAGCTAGGGGTTGGGCTTTAAATAGCCACAAATCCATACTCATGATAAGGATGTGAAACTACACTCCTATCATTATCACAACTCTATTAATCCTCTTTATCTTCACTTAATTGAACTGGACACTCACCCAGAACCTTACTCTAAGCCATCTATAGCCGCCAAATCATAGGAATATCAAGGAATTCTTGTCTAGTTACATTTCCGGTCCAAACGGTTTACTTAAATAGTTTTCGTGAGATTTAAAACGAACTCAAAATGTGTATCGTGTGATGCCCGCCAATAGCTCACACCCTCTAGTCGTGGAATTGCTAGTCCCAACTACCATCAAATAAACCAACAGCTCCCACTTGGGAGTTGGAGTAGCAGAAAGCCCATACACTAACGACGGAAACGTCTAGCAACACTCACATTCGTTTTTAAAACTAAAAGTGTCTGAGATCAAGTTTCATAAACATTCTCAGTAGCATGGTTATTTTATCTCTTGCTATAATCATCCCTTTGTTCAAATATATCCATTACACCATGGATATGGATCCTAACTCATACCATATATTTTTACCCATTTAGATTCGCGATATAGAATTCAGAATACAGATATACAAATGTAACAAGAATCAACGTGCATTATAACCTTTGGGTTCGGCCAAACAATTATCTGATTAATTCTGGAGAGGCGCCCAGGTATTATTCTGCACATATCAAGTGGAGGAACAAATTCTTTGTTGAATACAAGTGTTGTGAATGCTGCTTCACATCACTTCCAATAATAGTCTTTATTACCACTTTTTCCGACACAGCGTTTGACATAGAATTAAAAAGTGATATCCACACATACCAGAACTTGTTTGTATTCTCAAGTCTAAGGATGACTTAACTAACCATTTTCAAATTTTACTTATGACAACGGATCCATAAAGTAAACATTCGAAGGTTGGGGTATCCAATACGCATCCCTTGTGAGTAACATATGAGTTTGGTGGGAACCTTCCATATATTCAAAGAATATAACCAAACCTCACATTTGCCTTATGTAACAATACTCCCATATTGTTAACCGACAATGGACTTATTTAGAATGATAAATCATTCAAGGATTAAATATGCAAATATAGGACAAACAATTTTTATATGAATGATTAACAAATACCTTGTATCTTTATTCATCAGAAAATAAAATATCATTTTACAATCCCAATTATCCAAATGACAAATAAACACCAGATTTACATAAACCAAACTAGCTGGAAGCATTCCAATATTCCTAGTAAGTTCTGAATGCTTTGGAAAAGCTAACGCTTTTGTAAACGGATCAGCTAAGTTGTCATCTGTGTGAACTTTTTCTAACTTTATGTCACCAAATTCAATAACTTCGCGAAGGTAGTGAACTTTGGCACGGAAATGTCTAGCACCTTTTGTGATTCCAGACTCATTAGCTATAGCTATTGCTCCAGTATTATCACAATACATATTAATGGGTTTTTCAATTGTGGGAACAACATAACCGACCCAGAAAAGAATTTCCTAACCTTACAGCTTCCTTAGTAAGCATCAAAGGCAGCAATAAACCTCCATATTCTTTCTGCAGATGAAGTAGCGAAAATGCTTTGCTTGGCACTCTTTCCAATCAACAGCACCTCCATTCAAAACAAACACATATCCAGTCCTGAGCTGAGGTCATCGCATCCGTCAATATCCACATCAGTGTAGCGAGAAACCCTGATCTCATCCGTTTTAGATCACCTCACCTCCGTAAACTAGAACATGTCCTTAGTAATTCCTGAATACTTCAGAATGTTCATAACAGTAGTCCATGAAAGATCACCAGGGATTCTGTAGGAATCGGCTTGTTAATGTTATTTGACGCCATACGCAGACATCAGGGCGAGTACATCTCACACATCCATAATAGAACCACAGCCGAGGCGTATGGAACATTTTGCATGCGCTTCAATTTCAGTCAGGTTAGAGCAACCTAGAGATTTACTCAATCTTAGCTTATCCTCATGGTGATACTTCCACGTTTGAATATTCTCCAGGACATCCGTTAAGAATATTATCGATATAAGCACTTTTGACATAAGCCAATCAAACCGCCGTGATCTATATCCGTAGATCTTGATTCCAAGAATATATGCAGCTCGCCTGAAATCTTTCATGGAAAACACATTCCAAGTGGGATTTAACAACTTGTAAAATAGGAATGCTGTATCCCAAGATCAATATGTCGTTCGACCATAAAGATTAGGAAAGTAACATTAACCGCCACATAGCATTTAGATAAACACATGGCTCATCAGCATTTTGACTGAAACCAAATTTCTTATTTCATCATCAAAAAACGCTTATTCCTGGCCTTGATGCTTGATTAAGCCCAAAAGGAACGTTTCACTTGCATACTCGGTTTGGATATTTTTGGCTGACAAAACCTTCAGGTTGCTCCATGTATACCTCTTCATTGAGATAAGCCATTGAGAAGGCATTTTGACATCATTTTGCGCAAATCTCATAGTCATAGTACGCGGCTATGGCTATGAAGAAACTAATAGCTCTAATTCTCAACAGGTTAGAAGGTTTACCTCATAATCAATCCCAGGGGTTTTGAGTATATGCCCTTCGCTACTAGACGAGCTTTATAGGTGTGTACAGCACCATCCATGTCCACCATTTTCTTAAAGAAGCCCACTTGCTACCCAACGGTCTTGCCATTAGGAGGAAGCTCAACCAAGATCCATACTTCGTTGTCTTGTCATGTATTGCATTCCCACATTCATAGCTGTAGCCCAATTAAGATCAGGGTCTAACATGCAGCTTTATAGTATAGCGGGTTTCACCGAGATCCCCTAACCATGTTCTTACAGCAATATCGATGTATAAACACATGCGATCTGGGGCACGTCGTGTCCTTGTGGACCTACGAATGGGATTGAGATCACTTTGATGTTCTTAACCATTCCTAGATCATCTCGATTCATGCTTTAAATCTAGTGACTATAGAAGAGCGTATCTTTCTTCTTGAATAATTTCAAGATCCTCTAGACTTTCCCACTTGCTTCTTGATCAATAAGATTATTCTCTAGGTAATTCAGCATTCCGAGCAACAAGACTTTTGTTCTCTGGGTGGTATGAAGGAAAGAATATCCCATTGTTTCTTGGGTTACTTAGAAGATGACACTTAATAGACCTGCTTTCAACTTGTCGAAGGCTTGGTAAGAGTACTCGCTTAACAAAGTGCCTCACAACCCAGACTTTTGAATTAAGACAACTTAGGGGCATGCCCAGCCATACTCGTATGTTTTGGGGTTTTTTTCTTTACCAAACTTCTTAGTTGGAACCATATTGAGAATCGTGCCAGCAAAAAAAAAGTCACAAGAGCAAAATCCCAAAAGCTTTGGAAGAGTTTGTTGAACTCATCATAGATCGAAGACCATATCTAGTAGGGTACTGTTTCTCCTCTCTACGACACACCATTGTTTGTGAGTGTAAGGAGGAATGATGGGGCGATAATCCCAAGATCCTTGAGAATGATCCAAACAGCCTTGACTATATATTTCTCCCCCACGCTCAGACAACGTAGCGATTTTATTGGTCTTCGCCGAGTTGATTTTCTACTTCCCTTTAGAAACACTTTGAAAGTTTCAAACACTCATGTTATGCTTTAACAAGTAAACATAACCATAACGACAAAGTCGTCATGAAATGACGAAGTGAGCTTGCCTCCTTGCCTTGAAGTGATCTTAAATGGCCACAATACATCGGTGTGTAATTAGTGCCTAAGTAAGTCTTTGGCCCTTTCCACTTGATGTGAGTAAGGTTTTCTTGCATCTTACCAACAACAAGGAATCGCATTTTTTCAAAAGACCCCAAAGGTCTGTTAATTGATAAGTCCACCGTGTGTAAACTTTTTCAATGCGTTTCTTGCTGATATGTCCAAGATGACAATGCCACAAGAGAGCAGAGTCCAAGTCTATCTTGGCTCTTTTGTTGCTAAACCGTATATAGGTAAATTTCGTTTTGTTATAAGAATTAGACAACTCAATTCAAAAATACCATCCTTGGGATAGCACAAAAATAAACCATATTATTTCTAGAAACTGAATTGTATATATTATACGAATCGGTTTAATAAAACCATCTTTCGTACAACGAAACTGAAATACACCTCTATTAATAAAAGGAGCATAAATGAAATTGTTCAAAAACAATAACTAAAGCCGCTAAGGGAAGAGATAAATCAAAGTTGCCAATTGCTTCTACAGCTTCACGTTGACCATTGCCCACGTACAAGCTAAGAGCCCCCGGCTTCAGTTTCCTACTTGCCCTTAGACCCTGCGTTGTATTACAAATATGAGTACCACAACCAGTGTCATAGATCCATGATCTATTAAGGAAAGTATTGAGTTCTATAACGAAGATACCTGAACCACCACCAGCTCCAGAGGCTGTGTTCTTTTTCTTCTTTAGCAACTCGGCTAAGTACTGAGGAATTTCCTTTCCAATGTCCTTCTCACCACAACTCATGACAGATTGAGTCCTTTGCGGGATCTTCCCTCTTGGGTGGAGGGGGAATCTTGGGCTTGGGAGCAAAAGCATGCTTATGTTTCCCATTCCCTTGATTTTGTCCCCTGCCAGCCTTTGAGGGTTGCGGTTTGTTGTGCTTTTTACCTTTCTGGACTTTACCAGCTCGAATAGCATGTAGAGCAGGAGCGTTGTTTTTGGGCAGATTAAGAGTTTGCTCATGGAGCTTATAGCAGAGCAATGCTACTCGTTAACAGTCTTTCCCCAGGCTATGCATGTTGTAATTCTGCACAAACCCGTCAAATTCCTTGCGTAGACCGATAAGAATCAGACTTACAGCAAGGCCAAGTGTCACGGGGTGCCCCAAACGCTCTAGATTGTCAATATAGCCCTTCATTCTCAGAACATACGAGCTAACTGACTGCCCTTCTTCCTGTTTTACAGCGATGAAAAATCACGCGTAGTCTGTAGAACTCTTCGCTGCTGTGCTGGGCAAACAGAGCTTTTTAACTCCTTATAGCATGTCATTAGCAGGATAATTTTCCAAAATTTCGTTGGATCTCAGGCTCCATGGTCATAAAGAGCATGAGTCCGCATCTCTTTTGATCCTTAACCCACGCGATGTTTGAGCTGCAAGATTTTCAGGAGCAACATGCTGACCCGCAGGAGCTACAAGGGAGCAGGAGGAGTGGCTGCTATAGGTAATTCTACTTATCCATCAATTGATAGTGACGAATCCTAAGTTGTCTATACCAATCAATAAAGTGGGTCCAGTCATTATTTGCTTCTCGAAGAAGCCCCTGAAGACCGAATATGTTAGACTGGACGAGGTTCGTCATCTACAATTGTGAAAAAGCTCAGAATAATAGATTGTCGATAATAAATTCTTAAGGAATTAACTACCCAATTAATTTAACCTAATAAGACTAAGATTCCAACTTGACCTCCCATTATTACAAAGGGCTGACCACGTGTCAATACAAGTTGGTGCAAGAGGTAAGCGACGAGCGATAATTGCGATGGAATGCAACTCTTAGATTTATAGAAAACTAATGACATTTGTACTCTTATAGTATTCAAAAGCCATTTTTGTCTCATTTTTATGCCTAGAGTCCGAGGTCTGACCAAGGAAACCGATTTAAGCACCAAAACCGAACCGTGCGAAAATTAATATAGGTCAGACCCTATGACCAAAAATTTCGCCATGGGTTTTGGCAAGGCCCTTAGGTCTGACCAGAGAGTCAGCCAAAGGCACGAGTTTCTAGTTTGGGCTGGCATAGACTTAAAACAGTCATATAAGGGTTATACACATAAATGTGACAAATTGTGTAACAAGAAGCATGCAAAACAACTTAGTTGCCAAAGTTTAAAGAAAACATTTTGTTAACCCTTTTGGTATAGCAATCATTTTGTCAAATTTCACGTCCTCCATTTAAGAAACGCAACAAAGAAGGGAGAAACAGGTCATCGCGAAGCGTATTAAAAACCTGACATCATTTGGGAATCTTACATTCAACCCGCCTTAACTTCTCTTATAGTTGTCCATAATTGGGTGAGCCATAACATCCAATTGACTAATGATCTATAATTGTTAAAGAACCCCTTATGGTTAACATATAGTATTTTATTGATGCCAAAATGTGGGATTACAAATTTATCAACCCAAATTGTACTCCAACTTAGGCCGAAGACAAGTAATTCCAAAATTCCCTCATAAGCCCGAAGCATGTATGGGGCGGGAGAAAATTAAAGATCAATTTTTTTTTTTATATTTTTATTAAAAAAACCCCATATCGCGCATGTAAAACTAAAGCTTCACAAGAAATCAAATTTCATAGTTTTTATGTCCATATTAATTTGTCCAAAAACCCCCGGTTTTACAAATAACACATAATTGGTCACAAGGAATAAAATTATGTGTGTAATATTGACATTTCAATCCAGATTACTTATAATATTAGTACGGTATTAAGAGGTTTCAAAAAATCTATATAATTGGGCAAATATTGACTAACATAAGGCATATCACAATAAGCAATTAAGAACCGACTAATAATGGATTAAACTTGATGAACAACTCTTAAAATGAAAGCAGTAAATCACATAAAGCCTCGAGTTCTCAAAAGAGTACATCCCCAATTGGAGAACCAATAAGACTCTCACTAGGATTTCTGCTAAAGTGCCTAGATCGCCACATACATCGTGAATAACAGTTGCGTAGTCTTACAGCCAGATGAAACAAGAATAGATTAACATAGCAACTTAATTAACATTTAATTTTTAATCTATACTTCTTTTTATCATTTTATGTTTGTGTTCATTCTCTAGTTGGTTATTTAGTTAATGCAAGGATTGCATGGTCGTTTCCATATATTTACCAATAGAAACAATAAATAAACCAATTACATGCAGCCCAAGCTGTTTTAAAATCGATTTAATACATTATACTAAACTAATTGACTCGAGATGCCACGTTGAATTTAACAATCAAAGTTAAACCATTAAATCTAATACGAAATTACGCAGCGGATATGATCTAGTCTGTACAATAAATTAACAGACATATAAACACATTTAAAGACATGTAAAATAATAGGAACATACCCTCGTCCGTCTACCAGCAAAGCAAATAACCAAGAATGAGAAAACCAGTGACTAAGTTGTCACCTCACAGTGCCTCACACAAACACAGTAAACAAGAGCCTCCCGGATGCAGGACCAACCCCACGAATATACCAATACAATAAGAAAACCAAGTGCCTTCCTGAAAACCGATCACCTAAACCCTCTCTTGGAATAGAACCGAATTACAGAAAATAATAATAAGGGTTGAACCGAATTCGGTTGTAGCCTTGCTACAGTACAACCGAATTAGAGTTCTACGACCCCTAGCCCGAATCCGTCGATTGTCACACATTGACAATATATATACCAATACTAATAAAAACCCGACTGGAAGTGATCTAGTGTCGAATCTATTAATGAAATAAGCCCAATTAACCATTACCAATATAGAAGACTGGTTTTAAAGCTAACACGAATTAGGAACTGTTTTGGGATATAGATTTGTTTGGGGCAGTTTTGGAGAGGAGAAGAGTAGAACCGATTTTCTCTGATCTTCTAGGGTTGTGATTTCGTGATTTATGAGCTAGGGGTTGGGCTTTAAATAGCCACAAATCCCTACTCAAGATAAGGATGTGAAACATACACCCTATCATTATCACAACTCTATAACCTCTTTATCTTCACTTAATGAACCTAGACACTATCCAAGAACCCTTCTCTAGCCTTCAATAGCCGCCAAATCATAGGATATCTATGGGATTCTTGCCTTCCTAGTTCATATCGTGTCCAAACGTTTACTTTAATAGTTTTCGTGAGATAAAAAACGTACTCTAAATGTTTTATCGTGTGTGCCCCCAATAGGCTCACACACGGTTGGGAATGATTTGTATCAATATATATGGCCATTGTTATTATTACTTACCATTACCATGAACATCTAAGGAAAGACAAAATCTTAGTTAAATAAAAAACATTAAAGCGAAAATAACAAGGATTTTCTCAGATCATCGACAAATAGCCGATAACCGGATGATAGAAAAATTTATTGGTAGATTTTACCTAAAGCTCGGATATAATGTAGAATAGTAACGACATTATTGATTGTATTTTTTTAATTACATAATGAGATTTTATTTTATTTATAATAAAACATGACTTAGAAAATCTCTACGTATATAAGGGGCAAGTCATGAATTAGTCCATAATGACTAGGCATGGTGACTAAGCAGTTTAATGCTAATTGAAATGCTGACTCAAAGGACAATATTGGAACAAACTTATGACTATGCAAGAATACATGTAAAATGAAAGGTACAATAGTCACTTTGATTGATCTTTAATTGCCTGCTACAATTTCTCAATTTCATTCATTCCTCAGTTATACAATTGAGCATATCTCTCTAATTTTTCAAAATACGTTCCTAAATTATCATCAAGAAAAACCTTATCAAACTTATCCTCTTCATTCACATATACAGAAAATCATCCGATTTCAGTTTTTAAAACTCAAAACCCACGCTTCAGTCACCAATTCAATTTCAACAAATTAAGCCACTTATCGTATGCTTCAATCATGTATGATCTTCGTCCTTGGCTTCGTGATGAAGACTTCTAATTATACACTACAACAAGATGAGAATGGGGTTTAATTAAATTTATGATTAAATGTAATGATCTCAGCTTGATTTTAGGGATTTTGATATTTCAATTTTGGTTATGAATTAGTGATGATTTTATTGTGTTATTGTAAGTTAGGTATTCGCATTGACGATTGGATTTGACGATGCGGTTAATTAGTATAGTAATCTGCCACTGATTCCGAAATAATAGTCAGATCATCAACTTTGAATGTAGTTAATTTATGCATGCTCATATTCTTTTTCACTTTCTTGAAGGTGGGAGCGACCACGAAGGTTGTTGCAATGGCCTATGGATAAAGATGTGAAGCCAATCTTCCCTGAAACGAGTAATATTATTGACTACTATTTCAGTTATTATTTGATTTAAAAACCTACCACACATTAGATCATGGATCCGTAGTGCATAAAAACACATCCTTAAATTAACACTAAGTTTTTTCATATTGTTTTTTATAATACACAAATGATACCTAAAGGTGCCTATCGATTTTCATTGGAAGAACATGATTATATCACAGATCTAAGTTTTCCCATATTGTTTTTTTATATATCTGTTACTTTTTGTTATAAGATATGAAGACAAGAGATGGGCTGCTAAAGATGGAGCGCAAAGCTCACTTTCTAGGTTTTAAGAAAATAAAGCCTTTACATAGTTTCACGACCTACTACATATGTGATGTTATTTCTTCAAGAAACCTGATGAAATTTGTAGTAACCATAAATGTTCTTGGATTCCTAAACAATAGAACACGAAATGGCTCTCAAGTGACTCATCTTAATGTTATAGAAACTAAGAATATTGTTATGAAATTTTACTAGGTTCTCATTTCCTGCATCATCATATATGATATATATGCCATATTAATAGTAGCATTTACTTCCTTTACAACTTTGATGCGGGTCTCGTAAAGACTTCACAGGAAGTTTTACAATCCCTTAGGCAGTGTACCAAATCGTTGTAGCGTAGTATAGGCAAGACTCGGGGGGTGTTATCGTTCACTAGGGGAATAGCACTGTGAAGGCCGGATCGAATGTTCACTAAGGTCTAAGGGTTGAAGGAATATTATTTTTGTATTTTTATGTTTTATGAAAGCAAGTAAAATCTCGGGTTTAAAGGGGTTTTGATTTAGCTAATGACTACTCTAATTACAATAAAGTAAACTAGAAAACAATTATACAACAAAGCGTATTCACCTGGGATGCATTACTCCTTGCTAGCTATCCAATTCTACCTATTTCTTTGTCACACTTGAGATGTAATGTGTAAGTATTTCCTACTTCATGAACGAATTACACGAACCCGTCGTTTATGTAATATTCCGTTAGGGCAATGCACAAGTAAGGTAGTATGAAGACTATTACAAGGCCCCTAAGAGTACATTACACGCATTAAAACACTTAAGAGGGATCAACCATATTAGGGGTGAAGTAGTATGAAGACTGTTATCGATGGTATCCTTTCTACACACTTGCGTTTCCCTAGACGTCTATGCCAATTTAATATCTTATGGCTAGTTTTCTAGAGCCTAACGCGCACATCCATCAACTAGAAGCAACAGGAAACAATAATTATAAACTATAATCAATTATACTCATTGAATCTATCACAAACAATAAGATCTAATCAACTAATGACAAGTTTCATGCATACCCAAATAAATACTAGATGAATTATCCAAGCATACTCAAACAAGAGAAATTATAATCAACAAAAGGAATTGAAGACATGAATTAAGATATAGGTGATAATCAAACAATTACAAAATGTTTATGAAATGAATTAGGTCTTCTAAGCTGCTAGAAAAACACCTACCCAAACCCTAGAATCGGACTTAGGGTTGGGGGCTTGATAAAAATGAAGTTATGAGGCTATATTTATAGGCAAACTCTAGGTCGGCATTCCTGATGCCGTCACTAAAAATCCCAAGTTTTCATGGCGTCATTTTTCATGTAGTTGTAGATTTTCTCGCTGCGATCACGTGGGCTATTGAATCGTCAGAATCCGAGTTCGTATGAAGGAGTTATGATCAAAACAATATCTGATATTTCGCGCGCAAGTGGAATAGTCTTCTTTATCTTGTGACGCCGAATCTTTTAGGGTTTCTTTAGGTCGGCTACGTTCTGACGCCGTTGTTTATAAATCGTAACACCGTCGCTTGTAATTCGCGACATCGTCTCCACAGGCTGTATGCATGGTTCTTCAAGATATTTAGTGGAGTTGTAGTCTTGTCTATTTCTTCTCCAAATGAGCCCAAGTCACGTGTATTTCCTCCAAATGTCATCCAAGTGCTAAAACCTGAAAACAAATGATTAAGCACATAATATAGGCATATTTGCATGATTTAGGAGGTTAAATGACCCCGAAATAATGTATAAAATGACACCTCATCAAATACCCCTGCACTTGAGATTTTCTTGTCCCCAAGCAAAGGGGATTTTCTACCTAGACAATAGCAATATTGAGGTCATTTAACCTAGTCTCCAAAAGCATTTTACGACACAACCTTCTAGACCTCGTAAATGAAAGCATAGAAAGCATATACTAGCACCTCACATAAGTGTCTGAGATTCTCTCGTTCACTTGGGTGTGTAATAAATTATAACAACTATAGGAAACGGAAAATTAACACTCATTACCTGTCATAGCATATAAATTACATAGGCTTGGTAAAGGATCAAACCTCCACCGCTAGGCGCAAATATTAATCATTACTATCAAAGAGGTCTTTTAAAGGGTTGTGAGGTGTAGGTGTAAGATAACATTAACGGAACCGGAAACGGATGAGATATATTTGGGTGTCTTTTAGGTGAATTTGGGGTGAAAGGGTTATCTAATTATATATAAGAATACACGCTGATTTGGTTGCTAAGCCAAGACTCGGACAAAGATATACAAACTCTACACAACTCTACATCATTCTCTTTCTTTTTCTTTTCTTGACTTTATGATAAACATAAACATAAGCAAATGGCAGCCCGTACATTTTTTATCACTTTTTTTATTTACATTTTTTTGGTACACTTTTGCCCTGCCATTGATAAAACATATAATACATCATGGGGGTTTATAGATACACCCTTACACTTGAACTTTTACATACTTGATATTTATAATCTAACTAATGACCCGATTTGAGGTGGATCAACATAACATGGAGCTTATTGAGCTCTATTGGGGGTAATAAATTACTTTTCCCCCAATTCTTCATAAGATAAATACTACCATGAATCATAATCGTCCCAAAACTGTATTTACAAGGATAAGGACTTAGCAAGCGCGTACTCAATAATTAACTTGGGTTAAAACAATAATATACTAAAAGCGAGTACATACAAGGTAGGTTAAGGCGAATTGGGTGTAACAATTGGTTCAAGGGTGGAAATGCTCTTCATTAATAGTCCGGCTTAACCAAAAAATTACGAGAATCGTGAAAAAAGATAGGCTCGGAGTGTTATACTAGGGGTATGTTTCACTAAAATGAGTGCATGGCAAGGGTGTGGGATAGTTATATGATCGAGATGACCATCATAACAATTACAGGTTTAAAACATGGGTTAATCCTAGTGCCTCTTATCTAGCAAATCCTAGTTCTCACTATGCGGTCTCAGGATGCATCACAAAAACAAGTTCTAGAATTTAATATACTATCGGTACACTCATATAATTTAATACCGATACTAATGCTCCAGAAAAGGCGACAAAGAGTATACGTACACATCCGTAACGACGGAATAGACACACATGACTACATTTGAACCTTAACTCGAACAAGCTAAAGGTGTAAACTATCTTGGGTATCAATAATGGATACCCGAATTCCTATAGATCTAAAGGCGAACCTCACATTTTTGAGGTAGAATTTTAAGGGTTTTTGTGCTAGTCATACATATTTCTATCCATGAGACGCTATTAATACTCGGTTTTCGTCGGTATGTGTTATAAAAAAATTTAAATTTTGGTCAAAATTATCTTTTTATGCTATGTTTCGATATATTACCCATCATTTTAAGAACAAAGCAAATGGAAAATGAAAGAATAGTTTTTAAGGCTTATTTCCCTACACTTAAGTTGAACGTTGTCCCCAATGTTCTATAGAAGTACTTGTAAAAACGAATAAAGGGAAAAGAAAACAAGTAAAAGAAACTAGTACTCCCTTGGTTTGCTCAATAATTGAATAATATCTAATAACATACTTGATGAGGAAAAGAGAGGTAGTTTTAGAGAGAGAGTGGTTGGATGAACACTTTAGAGAGAGAAAGTAAACATAAAATGGAAATGCATAAATGTGTGAAAACAAAATGAACAACCAACACCCTCTCCAAGGCATGAAGAGGGTATTTATACTTCCCTATGGTCGGCCATGGTAAGCTTGTGGGCTTACCATGGGCCTTTTGTCCCAATTAGATTACTTAACATTACATTAGACTAACTACGGGCTATGACTAACTATTATTGAAAGTGACCAATACTTTTTGTATTTCTAACAATCTCCCCCTAAGGGAGGTCACTCAAATTTAAAAAGACTTAGACCTAGCATACTATGCTTTAACTTTAGTCTTGAGCTCGTAGTTTTTAACTTCAATCATTAACTTGTGAATTGATGTAGTTATCATTGACTTGAGGCTTGAGCTTGTTCCTTTGACTTGTATGTAACTATGTGATCTTGAGCATCTTGAGATCATCAACCAAGCATAATCTCTTTACGCCATCTTGTAAACTTTACCATCTTATGAGCTTGTGACTTTTGGATCGACATGCTCATACCTTTCTTGATAAGTTAACTTGAAAAGCTTTAATAATGCATCTTTCTTGAGGTTCTTTAACTTTAACACTTCATCGCTTCAAGTAGGGCGTACGGTATCAGAGTAGCGGAAGTCTTGAAACATGTACTTGAGCTTTCATGATGTCTCTATATTTGTCGGTCGGGTATGAGCATGTGGCTATGAGTGATGACTCGTCAGGGATCAGCTGCACCAATCGTCGGGAGTACCTGCAGGTTTAGTTAGTGATAATCAACACATATGGACGAGAGTATATTTTTCACTTCGTTGAATACGGTTGCAATAACCACGGTTCCCTGTTGATCAGTATAAATACTGCCTGTGATCATGTAGAATTCTCAAGAATCTCATTGAAAGGGTTTCGCAGCTGCACTAGCTGTTCTCATTACCAGAGCGTCTCAAAGCAGAAAACACGGTATGAGTGAACCAGCAAGACGAGGTCTCACCGATTGAATAGAAAAATCGATTTGAAAATCAATCGACGTTGTTGACAAAATATAATGCCTAAAAATATTATAAATATTTTTCACATCTTTACGTTTTGATAATCACAAAATATAAAAACGTTCAATGTAAAATTAAACGTAAACAAGTAACTAGTAGTAAATTTTCATTTCGATAATTATATCACTTAAAGGTATGAATAAATAAATGCTTAATGCATTTTATGATCAAAGGAAATTTGTATTCAACCTCAAACTTTTATAAAATGTTGTAAACATTTTTATAAACATTACAAAACATTTTATACAATTAAAAGAAATGTTTTATTCAAAATAAACATTTTGAAATTCAAATTTTTGGACCTAAAACGGCTAGAAAAGTTCCAAAAAATCCCCCCTACACAAAAGACAAACTGGGGAGGCCCTAGTCTAGGGCGGCCCCTTTAAATACACGGGCGGCCCTCTTAATTTTAAGGGGACCGCCCACCTATTTAAGGGGATCGCCCCTAGGTAGACGCTCCCCCAGTTTGTCCTATAAACACTAGACTTTTCCCCACTATTTTCTCACCTTTTGCACTCATTCTTTCTGCCCAAAACAGCCCACATATCCTCTCTAAAATCCTTTGATCATTTAATCATAAAGCTTTGTTTCCAAGTAATCCAAGCTCAATTCTTCAAGTGCAAGAGAAGAATACTTCCATCATCAATTGAAGAAGTATTACATCTTTGTGTGGTGTTGCAATCTTATTGCATCCATATCATAACTTGTAAATCTTTTGTAAATTTTGTAAAGTTGTGTAATTGCTAGATTTTGGCGATCTTTGTACGTATAGTTAGATCGTGGTGATCTTACCAAGTAGCGCTAGATAGTTGTGATATAAGTAGTGTTGTGAAGAAGTCGTAAAGTTATGAAGTCGTGAACCAGTCGTGAAGTTGTGTTGTGATAGATTGGTTCTAGCTAAGATTAGAACTCGACATTTAGCTTTGTGTCGTAAATCGGTGTAAGCAACATTGTGTACGGTTTTCTCCACCATAAGGGAGCTTGTTGACATAGTGAAGAAAACTCTCGAGTTAGGTGCTCGGGGAGTGGAGTAGGGCGAAGAGTGCTTCGTTGCCGAACCACTATAAATCCGCGCGTTGTGGTTTGATTGTTCTTACTCTTATCACTTGTCTTGCATTACTTTCTCATATTATCTTATTAATTGTTTAGATAGGTATATTGTTTATATTGTGCAAGTATTGAATTCACATAAAGTCGAATCTAGAATTTTTACAAACACTTTAAAACCTTAAATTAAAAAAAGCGATAAACTATTCAACCATCCCTTCTAGTTTTCCACAAATTTTACACGACATATTTCCAAATTAAACTTCCTAAAATTCATTTTGAACATTAACGGACGTGTCGGGACTCGTTTTTCGGCATTTCAAGCTATTTACGAACGATTCCCGAAACATATTCAACATAGATAAAATCCTCTAAAAAGGATTAACACAAGCAACATAAACACGAAATACTCACGATTCACATTGATTCGCCACTGTCAACACGATACTTGTTCTAACAAAACTGACAAAAGTCAAATAGTCAAATGACTAAATTAGAACATTCAAAATCTCAGAAAAAGGCAAGGGTTACAGTAGCCCAAAATTAATTAAGTTTTCATCACGTCTAGTGCTAGCCTATATCCGACAACTTTTTTAATGTAAAATATTAGCATACTGGCCCATAAAGTTAAAAAAAGGTGATATTCCATTATTATAGATATTCTATTTGTGTTACTCAAATATTTTAAGAAACACATGACCGTCTGATGACATCAAATAACGTCTATTTTATAGCATCATATATCCCATAAAAATTGCTCGTTTTATATTATTTATGCATGAATTGGTACTTAATTGTTTATATTAGTTATTTGCAGTAAATATCAAGCAATTGATAAAGTTTAACTAAAAGTCGCGCATTTTGGAGCTTAAATGAATAAATTAAGAATCTGTTGTTTTGACAACCAATACGTTGTATCCATCAAGAAAGATACAGCGTATTTGCACCTGAACTTCACAAGAAACCACGAAGACATAAAGACCAATACGCCGTATACAGAAGACCCCATACGGCGTATCGAAGATCAAGTATTGGAATATTCTGGAATATTATAATCGTTGTCCCCACTCCAAGAAAACTCCAATACGCCGTATTGAACTCCTTCAATACGACGTCTCGACCAAATTTCAGAGGGTATAAATACAAACCCTAAATACGAATTTAGTGTGCAATTTTTATACTGAATACTAAGAGAAAGGCAATAACCACCAGATTCGATTTAGTAAAGAAAAAAGGACAAGAAGGTCTTGCAACGCCCTTAAATCCATAGGAAACCCTTGTAATTCTTATACTCTTAACATACGTTCGATTGTTGGTATCATTCATTAATTTGGTTAGGTTATCTTAATCGTTCGTCTATCAAATTTGTATTCTTTACAATGACTATTGACTAACACCTTTAGGTATTAGCCATGTTTATGATAATTTAATGTTTGGATCTATGTTTATTTTGATTGCATCCTTGTAAAATAAGTGTTCTCTTATGTTTGTCAATTTATACTCGCTTGTGTGCTTAAGTATGCGACCTATCATTCAACTGGATCTAGAAAGCGGACCAATTGGACTAGATACTGGGATAGCTCTCCATATTGTGATTAATATATCTAGATCAATAGGATCACAAGTAACGTGCTGTCTTTATTCATGGTTTAGTGAACAAGTTGGACTAGCAGGTGACCTAGGATCAACAAGTGACGTTCTGATTCCTTGGGTAAAGATTTGGACAAGTGGACTACTAGTATATAAAGAGCCGTTAAGCAGTAAGTTAGTAAAGCCGTTTGAGCTAGGATTCGATAAGATTACTACTATTGTCTCATAAGATAGATTATAAGCAACCGCGAAGAGGTTTATGCAGATTTGGTTAATTGTGACAGAAGTGCCAAGTCTATGTCTTAGGAAGAAGTACAGCCTAAGTCTAGGAATGATATATCAACAATAAGACAGAATAATCATTGCACTTATAAACTAAAACCAACATTATATTTGATTAAACATGGTTAATACGTTTCTTACATAAGGCTTGACCGCTTCTTTATCTTCTAACTATCAAATTTGTGTGTGTATTCGCCTATCTAGTCTAGGTAAACCCAAATTCGTGTCAGTCTCTTTTTACCATTAGTTTAGGTTTAACTTAGGTATAACTTAGAATAACTTAGGACTATCTTAGATAACTAAAATAATGATAATTAAGTATTAACATTCTCGCTCTTACTGATTGACACCCTACTTACCAACGAATATACAACTGATCGGGTACACTGCCCGTTAGTGTTGTTCTAGGTATAGTCAGCAAAATATAAATAGTAAAACTTAATAACAAATGATACCTACGCACTAAGACACATCAATTTTTGGCGTCATGTTGGGGAATAAATTGGTTTTAATCTTATTTATTAGTGTTTTAAGTTTTTATTAAACTTAGAGTTAGTTTGCATTGATATTATTGCATAGTGTATTTTTAAATTTTCTGCATTGTTTTTCTTTTCTGTTACTGTTCTGGTCGACTGACCAATACGGCGTATTCTAACTATTGGATACGGCGTATCAACCTTTCGACACTGATACAGCGTATTCGTACTCAACAGATCAATATGGCGTATTCAGTCAATTGAATACGGCGTATCGATCATCTGATACAGCAGCAGATTGTATTTTTCATATTCTATTCTTGTTTATTGTTTTTTGTATTTTATCTCTTCCGAGCCTATCCTACTGATTGTTTATCCTTTGTTTCAGGAGTGCATGACCAAGAGTTCAACTAAGGAGCTCTTTACGCCTTTCGTAGAACCGGAACAAGTATTTCATTCAACAAGGAAGCTTTTCAAGATAACGAGTCTTGATTATTCGAGTTCACCGGAATTCGATTTATTTTTGAAAAAATTACATGTTTCGTCCCTATGGTTTATTCAAAAATCACGTTTCGTCCCTATTTCATTTTAAATACACCAGTCGTCCCTAATTTTGAAACTGGTAACGCTGGCCGTCCCTATTTTGGATGGTCGTTAACTTTTCTCGTTAAGTCTAATTATTAAAAGGGTATTTTGGTCTTTTTGCTCCTGTCACCACCATAGGGACGAAACGTGTAATTTTTTCTTATTATTATTATTTTTTTCTTATTTTAAAAAATTTTAAATTTTTTTTATTTCGGTTTCAGTTTACGAGCAATAATAAAAAAATTTAAAAATTTTAAATTTTTTTTACTTCGGTTTCAGTTCGAGCAATTTTTAAAAAATGTTAAAAAACACCGCGACTTATTATTTTTCTTCTCGTAAACTGAAACCGAAATAAAATTGCTCGTAAACCGAAACTGAACTAAAAAAAATTTAATTTTTTTTTATTATTGCTCATAAACTGAAACCGAATTAATTTTTTTTTATTATTGCTCGTAAACTGAAACCAAAATAAAAAAAAATTAATTTTTTTATTATTGCTAGTAAACTGAAACCGAAATAAAAAATAATAAAATTTTTTATTATTGCTAGTAAACTGAAACCAAAATAAAAAAATTTTATAAAAAAATTTTAAGATTTTTTTTTTATTATTGCTCGTTTAACTGAAACTACATAAAAAAAATTAAAAGTCATGTTTTTATTATTGCTCGTAAACTGAAACCGAATTAAAAAAAATTAAAATTTTTTTTTTAAAGATTTTTTTTATTATTGCTCGTAAACTGAAACCGAAATAAAATTTAAAATTCTTTTTATAAATTGAAACTTAATTTTTTTTAATTTGATTCGTATAATTTTTTTTAATTATTGCTCGTAATAATAATACTAATAATAATAATAAGAAAAAAATTGGTCTTTTTTTGAAGTTGATTCGTATAAAAAATTATACGTTTCGTCCATATGGTTTGGCAAGACAGAGAGATACAAAAATACCCTTTAAAAATTAACTTAACGAGAAAAGTTAACGACCCATTCAAAATTGGACGAACCAGCGTTACCAGTTTCAATATTAGGGACGCCTAGTGTAATTAAAATGAAATAGGGACGAAACGTGATGTTTGGTATAAACCATAGGGACGAAACATGTAATTTTTTTCTTTATTTTTTTTATCCCGAGAACCAGAGTGAAGAACAGTTACAAAAGCCAATGGGGAACCAACTATGGAAGAATACATGATGAAGACCTGAGAAGATTATGGTTCGGGAGTTGCTAGGCCTAAGATTGATGATAAGGCTCACTTTGAGTTGAAAGGCCAATTTCTCAAAGAACTACCTGATAACACTTTCAGTGGATCGGATAATGAAGACGCAAATGAGCATATTGAGAAAGTTCTTGAGATTGTCGACCTATTCCATATACCTGAAGTAACTCAAGATCAAATAATGCTTCGAGTTTTCCCTATGTCACTTACTGGAGCCGCGAGTCGATGGCTAAGGAACGAACCATTTGGTTCGATTATCACTTGGAAAATTCTTAAGAAGAAATTTTTGAGCAAATGCTATCCACCTGCCCGAACTATTAAAAAGATGGAAGAGATCAATAACTTTCAACAAGAACCTGAAAAAAAAAAAAAACAAAACATAAAAAAAAAAAAAAAAAAAACAAAAAAAAAAAAAAAAAAACAGAAAAAACTCTTAACAATCTTGGAAAGGTTCAAGGACATTTAATAAGATGTCCTTAGCATTATTTGACAGATAAGCAGGAAGTGATCTTGTTTTACAAAGAATTGGATGTACCTACTAGACAAATTCTTGATTCCAAGGGTGTCGTACCATCTATAAAGGCTGTTGATGCAAAGAAAGCCATCCAAGACATGGCTGATCATTCTCAAAAATGGCACAATGGAACGTCTACTAGGACTAGAATATTGACACTTCTGATGATTATATTCCATTCACACAACAAACAACCTTGGAAGGGAGATTCAGAAAGTGAATAAAAGAGTGTATGCTGCTCAAGTAGGATGTGAATCATGCAATGGAACTCACTACACTAAGGATTATTCTCTTAAAGAAGAAGGAAAAACATTTGAAGAAGCATACTACACTCAATTTGGAGTACCATTCCCCCAAGGAGAAAGATATAAAGCAGCTGCTTAGGGATTCTACCAAAGAGACAATGGAAATCCTTCGTATCAAGAGCAAAGACAAACAATAGAAGAATCACTGAGCAAGTTTATCGCTGAATCAGCAAAAAGACATGATGAAAACTCTAACTTAATCAAGGAAATTCAAGCTTCAATAGATCAGCTATTAGAAATCAAGGACCACGTTCAAAGCTTTGGAATGTCGATCAGAGCGAAATGAGCAGTACTTCAAGAAAGGGATTGGAAATTCTTCCTAGCTCGACCGAAATAAACCCGAGAGATCATGTCAAGTCAATTTCAACTACTGCTGAAACTAAAACACCCTCAATACGCCGTATCAAGCCTATGTGATACGCCGCATCGAGCCACCAAAACAGAATGCAGTTTTCAAGCCAAGTCAATCGATAATTCCTTTTCCAAATCGATTGATTGATGATAGTTATGAAGAGAAGGAGACACTGAAGAGATTGCTTATGGAAAAGCCGAAAATAGGATATCAAATCGAAGCATCAATGAACGTGCATGACTCGGCTATTCTTGAAGATTCTCCACCTCTAAAGGAAAAAGACCCAAGGAGTTTTACTATACATTGTTTAATTTAAGTAGAGGGAGGTTGGGTGTTTGAAAAAGCCTTAGCAGACATATGACCTAGCGGAGGTGTTTATGCCTGACTCTAGCCTACCAACCAAGGTCCTAGTGAATTAGCTCATACTAAATTAATCGTTAAACTTGCTGATAGAACAATAAAACGTCCCAAGGGTATTGTCGAAAATGTATTAGTAGGTATCGATAAATTTGTCATCCCATTAGACTTGGTTGTTTTAGATATGCTAGAGGATATCAAAGTTCCTTTGATCCTAGAAAGACCATTCTTGTCTACTGCTCACACTAAGATTGATGTGTTTAAAAGAAAATTTACTTTAAGAGTAAGGGGTAACAAAATTCTGTTTAAAAGTGATAAACCTACTAGTAATATAATCAAGAGAGTTTATGCATTACAACAAAGGGAACGAATAGAACCTGATTTACAAGCTAGACTATTGGGAGAAGCTTTAATTTTGAATAGATCACTTGACCCGACTTATGGAGACTATATCAAACTAAATGATCTAAATGAACCCTTAGAGCTTAGGAGAAATCAAGTAGAAGACTTAGGTCCAACGATTAAGGATGATGAAGTAATTGATAAACCCATGATTGAGGACCAAAAACTAGAATGCTAATGAAGATATAGAGGGAATTGGATGAATACCATAAATTTTGTTGATATTGATAGAAAGATACTATTTTGATTGTGCTTAAACTTGCAGTTGTCATGGCCTGAATAGGTTTTGAACATTGACAACTTTTTCCCAATTTTATCAATCAATAGTATGTCTAAAAAGTTCTTTAACTCTATAATGAAAGATAAAATTGAATTTAGGGGGGAAAATGTTGTGGAAGCCTTTTATAAACGGCCTATTTTTTTCAGAAACTTTTCTGTATGTAAACAGATTTTGCAGTTGTTTAAAAAATATGATGTACTGAGATCAAGACAAGGGAGAAGTAATTGTATTAAACCGTTTTGCAGAGAATTTGAGTGAAGGCAATAGCAGTTTATGGAAGGATTACCATTAAAATGGGTAAACGACGATTACTCATCAAATGCGCATTCACATCCGAGGTTTGAACACCTAACTAATGAACAATGCAATAAGATGCGACCATTACTGAAGGTAAGTGTATAAGATGAGCTTAATGGAATTTCACACCCATATCAAAAGCTTAAAAGCTTCTACAAGGGAGTCTTAAACTTAGGACCCGAATACATAAGGATGCGGAGATTTAAAGAATCTCACATGATGCCAGTATAGCATTCATGAGATTGAATATATAGAAGCTGAAGACAAGTCTAACTTAAAACTTTGCTGTAAACAAAAGTGCTTGCCGAGAGACAACCTAGAATGGATTTTATTTTTTTATCGAGTCTGTCATCCAACTGTCTAAACGGCGTAACCACCTCAAAGATACGGCTATTGACTTTGTGGACATTATCCAATCTTTATTTTTCAGCATTTAAAACTTTATCGTCAGTTCAGTCTATACGGCGTATTCATTAAATGAATACATCATATTAGGCGACTGACCCGTACTCAGATACTTTTTACAGGTCTCAATACGGCGTATCCTAGTGCGGATTGGCGTGTCGACTTCCTACATTTTATGGTTTTTTAATTGATTTCTAACCAACCGAATACAGGAGATAGAATTACAATTGTATTCTTAAGTTTAAATACTAACCTTCTGAACGAAAAGATGAATTGGTGGACTCTTATTTCTGATCAATGAGTGTTGAGTCATTGCAGGTATCCAGACACATTTACAACACACATTCTTGCTCATAAACGCAACATGGAGGATCGTACCGAGCAAACCCCAGGGGAGTTTCTCGTTCTAATACTTTAAATTCCTGTTTTTAATGTTATATTTATACAACGAGTTCGTTGTATATCTCAAGTGGGGAAGGAGAATTAGAACGCTTACTTGTCCATATTTTTACATCAATATGCCTAATTTATATCAAAATTTAAAAAAATTTGTTGATAGAAATAATGCCTAAAAACATTATTAATATTTTTCACATCTTTACGTTTTGATAATCACAAAATATAAAAACATTCAATGTAAAATTAAACGTAAACAAGTAATTAGTAGTAAATTTTCATTTTGAAAATTATATCACTTAGTTGACTTTTTAGCATGTTTATCTCAGGTATATACTTGCTAGCTTGGATGGGATGGAATGCGGATATCGAAGGACGTGGACTTGGTGGACTTTGTACATATGATAAAATGTTTTCTTTTAAAGAAACTTAACATGTTGTGGGTTATTTTTGAAATGAGTTTTCATAAAGTTATTGGGACCTTGTAACTCTGATCTTTTTAATAAAACTTGAATGTAGTTACCGTGACTCGTGAGCTTATATTATGAAGTAGCACCCCAATGTTGTATTTCACTGCGCTGTAAATTTGAGGGTGTTACATAGACGCTCCTCCAAAATGTCCTATAAATACTGGACTTTTCCCCACTATTTTCTCACCTTTTGCACTCATTCTTTCTGATTAAAAACAGCCCACACATCTCATTAAAATCCTTTGATCATTTAATCATAAAGCTTTGTTTCCAAGTGATCCAAGCTCAATTCCTCAAGTGCAAGAGAAAAATACTTCCATCATCAAGTGAAGAAATATTACACCTTTGTGTGTTGTTGCAATCTTATTGCATCCATATCATAACTTGTAAATCATTTGTATATCTTGTAAAGTTGTGTAGTTGCTAGATCTAGGTGATTGTTGTAAGTATAGTTGGATCTTGGTGATCTTTCCTAGTAGTGTTAGTTAGGTGTGATTATAGTAGTGGCTTGGTGAAGTAGTGGTGTGAAGAAAACTAAGGTGTGAAGAAGTTGTGTAGTCGTGATTCAGTCGCGAAGCAAGATAAATCCTCGCGTTGTGGTTTGATTGTTCTTACTCTTATCTCTTGTCTTACATTATTTTTTCATACTATCCTATTAATTTTTTAGATAAGTATATTGTTCATATTGTGCAAGTGTTGAATTCACATAAAGTCGAATTTAGAATTTTTACAAACACTTTAAAACCACTTATTTTTTTCATAAAAAAACCTCACTTTCCACATTTTTTAGAAAATAAAATATTCTTGTGTTGTGGTTTGATCTTTCTAACTCTTATCTCTTATTTTATATTTGTTTCTTACTATTTTCTATTATTCATATTGTGCTAGTATTGAATTCACAAAAAGTTGAATCAAAATTTTTTGATTAAACAAACATATACATTAAAATTACAAAGACGTAAACTATTCCAAACCCCCCCCCAGCCCACCCCCCCCCCCCCTCATCTAGTTTTCCTACAATGGTATCAATAGCTACGTCAAACAATATTTTGACAATAAATTGTATGTTTCAAAAATTTGAATCATCTATTGAATTGGAAAAAAATTTAGAATGGCAATCTATGCAAATACCTACCACTATTTGAAGTGAGTGGATTTATTTTGATTGGAAAAATAGTATCGAAACTTATGTAAATACAATAGATCAAGATCTTTGGCATGTTATTACCGATGGCGATTTTCTCTACTACTCAAAAATATTCCCTGAAAACTAAAAGGATGAAATTGTATCTTTTTTATATAACAAAACGATGATCTTAAAAAGAAACTTGCTAAAAATATTGAAGCTAAATGGTAAGTTATAAATGTTTTACCAACGTAAAAGAAAATGGAAAGAATTTTTATGTGTCAAACCGCATAAGATATTTGGGAGACTTTTGTTAATCACCATCAAAGTAATAATCAAGTGCAAAGATAAAAAAATAGATCTTTCTTGGTTTCAACAATATGAACAATATTACGTTCCGGAAGAGGAAGACAATCGATAATGCCTTTGCAAAAATTAACACTATTATTCAGCTAAAAATCACTTGAATGAAGGTTTTTCTAGCAATAATTGTTGATAGAAAAGTTATTTAGGGCCATTACAGCCTAAAATGCGCGCAAAAGTCACGGTGATTGAAGAATTAAAAGAATCTAACAAACTCTATCACTTGACGAACACATTGGAAATTTTAAAAGGTTATAATGAAGAAGTAATTAAGAAAGATTCTAAAACCGTCAAAAGCAAAAGAGAACAAAGTAGATCTATTGCCTTGAAAGCTAGAAAGGAATCTAGTGATGATGATAGCTCAACCTCCGATAGTTGAAAGATTGAAGAAATGCCATGGTGGCCGTAAGAGACTTCAAGAAATTCGTTCTTCAAAGAGACGGGACATTCGTAGACAAACCACATAAAGAAAGAAAATCATTCCAAAGAAATAAAGACGACAAAAATGGCAAATGCGAAAAAAATGGTTTAAGTGTGGAGATCCAAATCATCTCATCGGAGAATGTCCGAAACTATCAAAAATCTCAAAATCAAAAGGCTTTGTTTGGTAGGTATTGGAGTGAAAGCGACGAAGATGAAGAAAGGAGAAGACAAAGGACGAAAAGTGTCATATGGCTAAAGCTTCCAGATGAGGTTAACTTCCGAAACCTGAAAACTTAGTGATGACCAATCATCATTAATGAAAATGACTTAGATAATGCAAATAGTATACTAAGCAAAAATAGGACTAAAGGTCATAGGCTAAAAATAAGAACTCTAAAACAAGACTAAAATAGAAATAAGAGAATAAAAGCACTAGAATAAAAAAGTTTAAATTATCTAAGGTTAGAAAAAGGTAAGAAGTAAATGAAAATGCAAATTATGTGACTCGCCAACTCACCCCTTAAAACTTATATATAAATATAATATACTCAAGGATCAGATCCTAAGACCCAAGTAAACCGAAGCAGATATAGAGAAACTCCGGTCGATATGTCCCAACCGCTAGAGTTTTGGAAAATCGAAAGACGATTGTTGATTTAGTAATGCATGTCAACAAGGAATGA
Organism: Tanacetum coccineum; assembly: GCA_026074375.1. Taxonomy (NCBI): domain Eukaryota; kingdom Viridiplantae; phylum Streptophyta; class Magnoliopsida; order Asterales; family Asteraceae; genus Tanacetum; species Tanacetum coccineum. The sequence continues at coordinate 18,250 of BQNB010011857.1, read as the reverse complement.
TTGGGTCAAAAAAACTGATAAAACATAAGCAAGAAGCACATAAAAATAGCACAGAGAAAAACTGGAACAGAAACAAAAGCTAGAAATGGCAAAAACACTTAAAACTTTTACACTAAGACACTAAATAAGAACTCAAATAAACTAAATACGACAAATAAGACTAATAAGAAAAATCTAAATAAGCAAATACAACAAAAAGCAATTAAGGCAAATTAAACAAGATAAACACAACATTACTAACAACAGTACTAACAGTTTTTAACTACCATACTAACTTGGAGTTAGTACTGCTAGGCTAAAGTTCGTAACATGGTTAGCTACGGTAGTTACTGCTTAGCTAACAAGACTTAAATGAATAATAAAAAGCAACACAGCTAAAACAAAGATCTCCTAACCTTAATTAAGACTTAGTAATAGAATAAGCAACTAAATGATAAATAAGGCTGAAAACTAAACAGGAAAAAAACTCCTTTAAAATATTTGAAAAAGGAAAACAATCTTAAATAACTTACCCCTAACGAAAGTAACAGAAAAAGGTTAATATACTTAAAAAGCTAATCTAATCTTAAAAAGATAGAGACAATAAGCTAATACGCAGAAATGACGAACATTACTCAAACTAAAATGAACAACCAGCGTACTAACTTTGAGTAGTACTTTGTGCTAATGCTACAAGTTAGATACTGTTCCTAAAATCACTAGCATACTAACTTTGGAGTATATACTGCTTTGTTCAACAAAAGGCCCCCCCCCCTTTAACTTTTCCAAAATATCATTTTATTAAAACAATATCAAATAAACAAAGTAAAACACTTATAAGCAATTATAAATCAATAATAAGCACTTAAATAAGCATGATTGGTCTAGCCGTAATAACTTGAAAACCAACAGAGGATAAATTAAATAAACTATCAGTTCTGGCAATATATAAGTAAAGTACGAAAGAAAAGAGACTTTACAACACCCCCTAGGCTAAAAACAGGCCTAAATAATAACTACCGAGCTCTAAACTATGAGGAACAACAAGTTAGTGAGAGTCCATAAGCCCATCCAGAACTGGCTTATCATCCATAACATAAGCTGTGGGATATTTGAGAGTGATTTTGTAATACAAAAACAATAAGATTAAGTAACTTAACACTGATAAGTGATTTAAAAAAAACTACAAACTTGCTATTAAATTTGTGAAAATGTTTTACAAAGCTGGAAAATAAAAGCTGTAAATAACTAAAAATAAGCTAAGTTGTATTAAAACTTAAAAACTAGATAAAAACTAAGACTAGGTGCCTACAAGGCATAAAAAGTCTCTATTTAACGCCGAAGTCTTAGACTTTGCAGCTTTGTTGCTTCTTGAGAGCAAAAACAAGTGAGCTTGTTGTATGAGGAAGACAAAGCAAATCCAGACCCCATTTGAAATAATTTTTTTCTATTGAGCTCCTTGGAGACAATCTCAGCCATCGAAATGTCTTGGAAATGGAAGGGAATGCCAAACAAGGGATTTTAAACAGCTGGGGGAAATTAGGTGGGTGAAATGATTTTTCTAGGAGAAGAAGTGGTTTTGGCAGGGAATGAATATGTGGACACAGTACCAATTGAAACTGGTTTGTTTGTGCGGGAAGAAAGAAGGCTTTTAGGGAAGTAGGCAGCTTTGGTCCCCTCAAGTTGTATAACTTAAATGCAATCTCTACCTTCTTTGCAATTTTGCCCTTGTCTTTTTATCTTTGTAAATAACGAACTTGAGGTTGGGCAGTTTTTTTAGAGCGCCCTAAAGTTGTATATTCTTCACTTGGCTTGACTTTTGACTTTGTCCTTTTTATTCCGTGCTTGGATTTGCTTGCTTTTGGCTTTCTTTTTGTTCCTTTTCTTGAATATCCGTTTCCTGCACAATAGCAATGCAAACATACAAATAACATGTATTTTTGGCATGTTTTTAGTCACTTAGTCGCTTAATATGAACAATGGTAAGAGTAATTAAACACTATCAAAACCACCAAAACTAGGTATAATGCCTCGGTCCTCACGCAAATGTATTATGAAAAAACACTTAACGAAAACAAAAAAATCTCGAACCCCCTCGAGCTACAATTACCTGAAAAGAGTAGTCAAAGTGTTCGGCAAGGAACTAAAGAATCAATACTTTGATAAGCTCGCGGTTATCACCATTTTTTGATATGTACACAAAACTATCCCTAATATTTTTTGGATTTTTTTCTTTTCTATTCTCGACTACCTGTTTGACTTCCTTATATATAAACCACTGGATCATAGAATGAGAACGTCCGATAGAATAAACTACGCAGTCCGACGGATAAATTTCATCGTCCCCCGATAAAAAAAAAAAAATTTTTTTTTTTTTGTTTCCCCCCCCCCCCCAACTTTAGGTATGTTTTTCCGAACCAAGCAATAAACAGATCATTTGCCATATAATCTATATGTTTTTAGAGCACCTCAAACTTATGACGTGCGAACTTTTAACTCCCCAACATGATATAATGATTTAAATGTGTGTACTCATATCAACTCAACCATATATTAACTTATTTCCATAGTCGTAATTCAAGATGAATCACGACTCAAAGCAACAACTTATTAGGACCACTTGTAACTTATTTATAAGAGAAGAAAATTTTAACTGTAGAACATTTTGGCAACAACTGAGCATCATTAAGATCATAAGTTCTTAAATGCTAGGAATGCGTGCTTAGTCTTTTGAACACCTACCTAGGCCTCGGCTCCCTGGTGAGGATTTCACAACCAACACGGTGTTCTTAGTTAGAAAACCCCCCAGTTGCTAGCGTAGTGGGAAACACATCAACACCTTTCTTCCTAATTGGCTAAGGATAGGTGATCTTAGTTTTGAACCCTCACCTATACCTCGCTTTCCATGGTGAGATATCACAACACACCAAATCCCTAGAAGTAATGGATGTCTTAGTGATTGAACCCCCACCTCTTGTGGTTAGCGGGCGGGATATCACGAAACATCTTTACTTGTCCATAAAATCAAATTTATGCTTTATTGGCATAATTTAAAATATTCATTCAGCTTTTTTTTTTGCATTCATTTTTCATTCATGCTTCTTGCATTTTAACTTTTAAATTATTAAGAACAGAAAAGACTTCGCTTTATAAGAATCAAGTTACAATTTGAAAGCTTTTCTAAAAACAATCGATGACTAAAGGTTTTTGAATTGAAAATGACAACAGATCGAATGATTAGGTTGATTAAAAGCTGTGGGAGAAAAAAGTCACAGTTTACTCATATAAGCTTTAGAGAAGAATCTTGCTCACAAATAACCGTTATATTTTAACTCAAATCATTTCTTAGTTTTCTCTCACCTCGTAAGCTTACTTATAATTAAGGAACAAGCTAGGGCTCAACACGCCCGAAGTTCTTCACCTCGTGAAAGCTTAGCCTACAATTGAGGAACTAGCTAGGGCTCAACACGCCCGATCGAGTCAAAAATTATTCCCATTAGGAAAGTCAAAACTGTGACAAAACACTTAATTTAAATTTTTTTTTTTTAAATTTTTTTTTAATTTTTGCAACAATTTGGTGGTAAAAACGGAATTACATGATAACAACGGCTGCAGGCAAAATCAAATCGAAGATCCCCCCCCATACTAGAACTAAACATCGTCCTCGATGTTTTGAAAGGGGCACCAACGTAAATCTAAGGCCGTTTATGAAGTGTGCCAAAAGATAAAACGTTAGTCGATTAGATTTGGATACTGGATTCCCAAAATGAAGCTGAGGATGTGAAACTCTTGATAAAAATACAAGCACGAGAGTTCTTCACAATCCGGGAAATCCTGGACAATTAACAACACAAACACGAAACACGGGAAATGGAAGAGGCAAGCCTACATACAACAAGAAAACACTTATTCATTTTTACACAATACTACGATAAGCATGGGGTGCCTCCCACGAAGCGCTTGTTTAAGGTCGCTATGCTTGACCCGTCACCTGAAATTATTGGACATTAGGGAATGTTTGGAGATCTGGGACTACCAACTGTGGTACGTCCCCTCCAAAGTAGTGCTTAACACGATGACCATTCACTTTGAAGTTTGGCCCGGAGTTTTGAGATAGCTCGACGGTGCCGTACGGGAAAACATGTGTGATAGTGAATGGTCCAGACCAGCGGGTTTTAAGCTTTCCTGAGAAAATCTTCAATCTAGAGTTAAAGAGGAGGACTCGATCACCGACGTTGAAAACGCGGTTCTTGATCTTGGAGTCGTGAATCCTCTTTGTCTTTTCTTTATAGATCAAAGAGTTCTCATAAGCTTCATCACGGAGCTCATTAAGTTCATTCAGCTGAACTTTCCTATGGTCACCAGCGGTTTTCAGATCAAAGTTTGTATGTTTCAAGGCCCAGTAGGCCTTGTGTTCTAACTCAATTGGCAGATGGCAGGCTTTTCCGTACACTAACTTGTATGGAGTACACCCAATGGGTGTTTTGTAAGCGGTGCGGAAAGCCCATAAAGCATCATCGAGCTTATCTGACCAAGAGGTACGGTTCTCTCCTATTGATCTCTCAAGAATTCTCTTCAAGCCCCGATTGGAAACCTCAACTTGTCCACTTGTTTGTGGATGATACGCGGTGGAGAGACGATGAGTGACTCCGTATTTAAGCATGACCTTTGTAAATTGGTCATTGCAGAAATGGGTTCCGCGATCACTTATGATTGCACGAGGGGCACCGAATCTGGCGAAGAGAGATTTAAGAAATTTACAAACAACTCGGGCGTCATTGGTGGGGAGCGCTTTTGCTTCAACCCATTTTGATAAATAATCAACGGCCACGAGGATGTATTTGTTGCCTTTGGATGATGGGAATGGCCCCATAAAGTCAATGCCCCAGACGTCAAAGATTTCACAAACTTGGATGGAATTTTGTGGCATCTCATCACGTTGTGAAACTTTTCCTTGACGCTGGCATGAGTTGCAGTTTTTAACCAACTCATGGGCATCTTTGTAGATTGTGGGCCAAAAGAATCCGGAATCGAAGACTTTTCTTGCTGTGTAGTTAGCACCGTGATGTCCACCGGTGGGACCATCGTGGCAAGCCATGAGGATGTCATGGGCTTCTTTGCCAAAAACACAACGTCGAATAACTTGATCCGCACAGATTTTAAACAGAAAGGGATCTTCCCAGAAATAATGCTTCACATCTTTGAAGAATTTTCTTTTCTGCTGGGTTGACATCCCTTTGATCACGAAATTTCCCGCATGGTAGTTTGCGATGTCAGCAAACCATGGGGTACTAGAATCAAGAGCAGCAATCGAACTAAGAGTTTCCAGAGGAAATTTGCTGGATGCAGCATACCCATGGGGGTTCTTGCATGCTGAGAACAGCAATCGAAACTAAGAAGAGAAGTTTCAAGAGGAAACTTTTCATTTTTATCTCATTTGGATACGATGCTCTTTCTCGTGAGGATTTCTAATCGTAATAGATGTGCATCCGTAGGTTGTCAGCTCCTTTTGTGTCAACTACAATCAAAGTCGAAACTCTTGAAGAGCAGACCATCGGAGCAATCTCGCCTTAGAATCTTTCTTTGCCAATGAGATACTTGTGGGTTTGAATGATCGTATACACAGTGCAATTGTTCATGGACAAGGTAAGATCGGGTATTTTGTTCGAATGATTTACTCACCGCTACATTTTCTTTCTCTGACGTGGTGTGTAACGTGAATTCGCTATCATTGTTTTACTTGCATAATGTATAGGCTTGAAATGTTTCTCATGACGTTGCCCCAAGACTGCACCTAAGGGAAATCGCTTGCATCGCACATAAGTTCAAATGGTTCATTCCAGTCTGGGTGAAATCAGGATTGGGCATCGGTTAGAGATTCTTTTGAGAGTGTTTAATGCTTTTCAATATCTCTTTGGAGAAGAAATAAATCGGAGTCTCTTTTTCAAGCAAATTAGGGTCAATGGGACGGGCTTATTTTTGAGGAATGCGAAATTCTGAATGAATTTCTATAAAACACGAACATATGCCCAGTAAACTACGGATACCTTTTACAGTAGTCGGGTGAGGGAGCTTGGCGATAACGTCGTATCTTAGACTCGTCGATCGACCTCAATTTACTGAGTTGGAGATTTTATGTCCAAGAAACAAGGCCTTCTCGTAACCATGGAAATGGCATTTTCTCCCACTTTAGAGCTAAATTTGTGTCTTCACCGCTTAAGCATCTTTTCCAAATGGGTTAGGGCTGTAGAGAAAGTGCTTCATAAACCAAAAAAAGTCGATCATAAATTACTTCCCTCCATCATGTTTTTTCTCGATCCATGTCGTGGAAGATTGCCAATTTTATTCTATGGAATATGCCTGGTGCATTGCCAGAGGCCAAAGGGCATGCGGTCGGGTAGGCAAAAGGTTCCGTATGGGCAGTAAATGTTGTCTTTTCCTGATCATTTGGTGGATGGGTATTTTTAAAATAACCCCGAGAAACATCGAAGAAAACAATAGTATTTCGTTTCTACGCAAAGCCTCTTCGAGCATATGGTCATGAAATGGTAGTGGAAAATGGTCTGTTTCGAGTGGCTTTCATTCACTTATGGTAGTCAACGGCTACTCGCCATCCGTAGCCTATCTGGGTTAGATCAAACTCTTTTGCTCATTCTCAACTACGGGCTAAAATCACCTTTCTTGGTAAACAGCTGTACCGAGCTTACACAGGAGGAGGATATCCGAGATGGGTAAATTTATCAGCTTCAAGAGTTTTTCAACTTCTTTTTTGATGACATCGTGGAATCTTTGGGTTTACCGTCTTGTGTTTGACCGCTGGTGTGTAGTCCTCTTCCATTGAATTTTCGTGAGGTACAAAATTCCGGGTCAATACCTTTGGATATCGGAGACGTTTACAAAGAGATCCTCGTATAACTCCGGTGGGAGCTGGAGCGATTCTGCCATAGTATCGATTATGTGCCATCGTATCTTTGGGAGGTTCTACAAGATTCAGAGGAAACTGTGTTGTTTGTCGTTGATGTTGTCGAAGACGACGAGCTTGGGAACGAGTGCGCATGCACTAAATAAAGAATAAGAAGAGTATTTTTGGTTTTTTTCAGTTTATTCACAATCTATTTTAAACGGACAGGAACCTAAAACTAGACAACTTGAACCCAAATAGTCTACTTACTTCACGGTAGCTTCTCAAAAAAAGATTAAAGAGCACAGTTGTGAGCGGAGGAGTAGCATAGCGCGGAGCTTATTTCTCTTTCGGGTTGTAGTTCCTTGGAAGCAACAATCCTTATTAACCACTTTCTTGCTTGTTTTACTTTTCAAGTGAGCAGTATGTCGTAAGAGACACATAATGGTAGTTTATTAAATCTTTTGTCGAGTTGGGATCAACTAGTTCACCGGGACAGTTAGTATGATAATACTTCAATTGAAATATTATATTTTTGGTATTTTACCAACTTTGATGAATTTTATTTTCTTTCTTTTTGGACAACTGTTTTTATATTTTTGTTTTTTCTTTTGTTTTTATATGATATTATAACTAATAAAAGAAAATGGAAAAATATTTTTTGGTCTTTATATAGATTATTTTTATTAATATATATATATATATACTATTATATTTATTTATATATATAATATATATTTATATATATTTATATTATATTTATATATATATAGGGGGACGTTTCTTTCCAGAAACCATTCTTAGTGCGAGAATGACAAGTAGAACCATCCAAAAACATATATGCACGCATTTTAAAAATAAAAAAAATTACATGAAAATCATCTATAATCGTAAGAAGTCCAACTTGGTTCTTCGTCTACTCTTCATGAAATCTTCCTCTTCTTTCACAAAAAACCTTACACCTGGCCGCAATATTGTTGTTGCTCACCTTTATAAGAACATTAAATGCCACACCTTTAAAGAAAAATTTTGTATTTCCAATTTCTTATCTAAATTCTTTTGAACAACTATGTTTTTTAATAACATATATGGTTGTTTTTAGACATATGTTGCCAAAAAAATACAAATTATTGAAGGACGTGCATGCATGTTTTTGGTTTGATTTATGTTTTTTTTGTGGTCTCTTTTCATTAAGGGTTCTGTCAGTTCTCGCCACTTTAGTATGGTTCTGAAAAGAAAGTTTCACTATATAAAATATATTTAGTATAACATATTAATATATATATAAATTTATATATATATTATATATTTTCAGTATATTTATATATATATATAAATTTTATTTATACTGAAAATATTCACAAATTCAAACACAAATTTTCAAAAGTAACGATACTCGTTTTCAGCCTCCCCGGCAGCGGCGCCAAAATTTGACTCGCTCAAACTTACTCCTTAAAACTTATCTATATATGATATAAATACATAGATAAATGTAAACATAGATAAATATATATCAAGGAACTGGAATTCGCCAATCATTAGAAACCGACAGCATTGTGTGGAGTGAGACTCGTGGTCGTTATGTCCCAACGAGGCTAGAGATGGAAAATCGAAAGACGATTGATGATTGATGTTTGAATATGACAAGGATTTGGATATAAAAGGGCACTAAACCTAATAAGCAAATGCACACAAAAATAAGCAAGGAAAATAAGCTAGAACAAGCATAAAAGCTAGAAATGGTATAAACACTTGAAACTTTTAAGCTAAGACACAAATAAACTCAAATAAACTTAAGACAAATCAAATAAGCTAAGCTAACTCTAAATAAGCAAATTCAGCAAACGACTAAGCTAAGCTAAGCAGGATAGGGATAAATCTCAGCCAGTGACTAACTAACAGCTGCTAGCAGCTATTAACTACCATACTAATTGGAGTTTGTACTCGCCAGTTTTTTAAGTTAGTAATGTTATCTTAAGGTTAGTAATGCTTAGCTTAACAAAACACACATGAACAAGAAATGAGCAAATAAGCTAAAACCCAAATATTCACTAACCTTAATAAGGTACTTTAGTATAAGAATAAGCAACTAGTACAAACTAAAATGGTATATATGTAAAAGCTTCCAAAACTAATACACTATTTGAAAACACTTAAAAAAAAAAACAATAATAGCTTAAATAAGCAAAACAGTAAAGGAAAATGGTTTTAATCTTACTATAAAAAGCTAAAGGAAATCTTTATTAAGCAGAATATCAATAGCTTGATAAGCTAAAATGAACCTCCCAAGTACTAACAGTTTTAACTAAACAAGTACTATCTTGGAGTTAGTACTGGTAGCTTTTAGTAGTATAGATTGCCCAAAAGTGAAACTAGCCATACTAACTACAAGTTTAGTATGCTAGTTGAAAATACCCCTGAAAGTTTTCATAAACCATTTGTCTTTTTATATTAATTAAAAAAACAGGTTATCAATTAACGAATTAAGACATTATACGCAGACTATTAATAAGAATAAGCACTTAAATAAGCGAATTGTCTAACAGTGCTAACTCAAAACTAACAGTTGTATCAAATGAACTAAACAATACTAACTTAAGAAAGTGATACAAAACTATTTTTCAAAATAACAAATAAGCAAGATATGCATTAAAACATTCTGATAAAGCACTAATAGCAAATTTAGGCAACAACTACGCACTATAGCAGTTCTTGCAGTTAAATTTTTTTAGTAACGTATAGAACAAGAGATACTTACAACACATTGCTCAAAACCGGGCTTCTAAATCAAGAAATCTACAAGCTCTATACTTGTATTTAAAACAAGCTAGTGTGGTTCCATAAGCCCATCCTTAATCTAGGCTTATCCAGATCCTAAAAATAAGCTGTCGGTTCATTTGAGAGTGATTTTGTGATTTTCTCTTAACTACTTAGCTTTTTAAGTTTACGTAGTTTTTACTTGCAGCTTATAACAATCTGTATTGAGAGCTTTTTTGTAACCATAACACAATTAAGAAAATTACTCTTGGTATTGTAAATTGATTTAAAAACGCTCAATCTTGCATTAAAACTTGAAATTCATGTAACTTAAAGTGTTACAAAGCTGAAAGTAAAAGCTGTAAATAACTGAAAATAAGCTAAGTTATATTAAAAATTAAAAACTAACTAGATTCTAACATGCTAGCTCTACAAAGTTTACAAAAGACTCTATTTATAGCCGAAGTCTTCTTCTCTTGGACTTGCAGCTTGTGTTTCTTTTGAGAGAGCTTCAACCAAGTGTGCTTGTTGTGTGAGGTGATTTTAAATCAAATCCCAGCCTTCAATTTCTTTTGTGCTTCTTTTGAGGCAATCACAGCCATCGAAATGCTTGGAAAGGGTTAGGGGATTGCCAACATGGCATTTATACAACTGGGGGGGGGGGTTAGAGGAGACGTTTTTTTTTGGTTTTGAAAATGATTTTTTAGGGTGTGTCGTGGCGTGGTTTTGAAGGGGGTAGAAGGTTATGGGCTCGTCATGTCCAAGTCTGCCTAGTTGTATCCTGGGTTTTGTTTATTGGGCGGATAGGAGAGAAAGAAGTTTGGGTTGGTTGCAGCTTTGGCCCTCCTTAATTTACTTTGTTGTAATTTTCGCCTCCTTTTGTGATTTAACTTTAGGGGTTTGGCAGAAATGGCCCCTAAAGTTATACTTCACCCTTAATTTTCGATTTTAGCCCTTGTCTTTTTGTAACACATCTTAAGGCTTGGCAGTTTTAGTCCCTCAAGTTGTATTATCTTCATGTGGCTGACTTTGGCTTTGGATTGACTTTGTCTTTCCCATCCCGTGGGATCAGGATTTGTCTTTTGTTCCTTTTCTTGAATATCCGTTCCTGCACAATTCAAATGCAAAACATACAAATACAATGTATTTTTTGGTAACGTCTTAGTCATTTAAGTACGTTTTTTAATGGAAAAGGTATGTGATAGGTCCGAAACTATACCTTAAAATTTTATAATATAATAAATTATAAATTTATATAGTATGGAATTGTTCTAAAAAGCAGAATTCGAATATACCGAGCTCGGGACAGATAGTATAGAGTGTTCACGGCGGTTCCGGTTTTCATCCAACGAGGCTGTGCTGGAAAAATCTACACCCCACCCCTCCCCCAGTCCGAAGATTTGAGTTTGAAGGACGAGATTGGATTGGAAGTGTGGTCGCTAGTCCACCCAACCCACCCAAAAAAATCCAAGTAAAAAGTTTAAATTAAACAATAATAAACCAAAAACGTTTAAGAAAACCTAAAAAATTACTAAATTAAGTGAAACGGGGAGCACGGAATCCCGTCCAAAGGGCGGAAAAAACTAACAATCTTTAAAAATTAACCTCTAAGCACCAGGAACTATTTTCAACTTCCTAAAACTTACTCTACGAGACAAATAACGAAGGAATGAAACTAAAAGAACTAGCCCCTCCACGATAAACGGCAGTTCGTTTGACCAAAAAAAAAAAAACGAGGTCATGACAAAATCCCGCACCCGGACCGTTCTTTAAAAAAGGAAAAGTTGTAAAAATGACCCTACGAAAATTTTTGTATTTTTCCTACGAACTATGTGACAAAAGAAAATTTTCTAAAAAAGCAAAATATTTTTTTTGGTAATTTTTGTATTTTTTATGAATTAATTAAACTTTTAACGAAATTAAATTATAAAAAATATTAAATTACTTCGAAAAATTCTGAAAAATTTACTAAAAATACTTTATACTATAAAGATCCTACGAAAAATAAGAAACCTAAAATTCGGCTTATAAATAAGCCGAAAATAAGCCCAAAACAGCTTATAGCTTAAAAGCCTAAAACGACCTTAAATACTAAGGCCCTTGAGTCTTTAACGAAAAAACCCCAACCAGGGCCGCCAGCGCGCGTAACGCCCTCGTGTGTTACTACTACCGCGGCCCGGTCCGGGTTTGTTTCGACCCACCCCCCCTCCCCCCCCCCCCCCCCCCCCCCCCGAGGCTACCTACCGCGCCCGTCTCGCACGGTACTTCGCTCACTCACCCCGGACCTCTTGTCTTTCCCCTTTTTTTTTTGAAAACTCAAAGAAGCCCCTTTTTTTTTTCGAAAACTCAAAGAAGCAAAGTTGTTAAGCTCGTGGGGCTTAACAACTTTGTCTTCTACAACTTTTTGAGAAAAGCTGTCAATAAGCTTAAAAATAAGCTTAAAGAGTGACAGTTTAGCTTAAAGGGATTTAAAAGCTAAAATGGCTTAAGTCATTTGGGACATGTGGTCGTTTTAGCTAGGACTTGGACTAAATTAAGTTAAAGGGAGTCTAAACAAACTTAAATAAGCTGAAAAGGCTAAGTGCTAACACAAAATAAGCTGGGAAAAGCTTAAGAGTGACAGAAACTTAATCACAGCTTAAAAGCTAAAAGAAAACTTAACTTGTTTGGACAAATAAGCTAGGAAAGAGGAAAAATAAGCTTAACAATTACCTATACTACCCTAAAAAGCTATTAAGAGCTAAAATGAGCTAGTGACATAAGCTAAATAAGCATAAAGAAAAATAAGCAGTCCCTACACCTAAGGCATTCAAAAACAGTCAAAAGCCAAGTTTGGGCTTAAAAATAAGCCAACAAATAAGCTTTTTAAAGTCTGAAACTTAGAAGGCTTATACAAGATCTTATAAGCTTTTAAAATAAGCCAAGAGATTGGGCTTTAGTGGACTTAAAAGCTAAGCAATGAGAGCTTAAAGTCTCCCCTTTGCACCAGGGGAGATTTAAGCTAAACTCAAGGGCTTATTTGACAGCTCTTAAAAAGCTGTCAAATAAGCTCTAAACAAAAAATTAAGCCAAAACAGATTTAGTACCTTAGCTTAACAACTTGTGCACAAATTTTGAGCTTTTAAAAATCATTTTTACTTGCTGAATTTTGTAGGTGAAAAAGGTCTTTTGGGTTTTTTAAAACTGCCACCAAAAGGACTTGGTGAATTTTGACTTACCAAAGTCAAAAGACAAGGGGCTTGTTACAGCCTTTTTTAGACACACTAAACACACCTTTTTTGAACACTTAAACTCAAACCACAAGTGCTTAACTAAATAAGCACTTGTGGAGTTTTCTAAAAGTCACAGTTTACACAAGGGTTTTGAAAAGCTTTGAAAATCAATTTAGAACCTTGAAAACTTTTGAAAAAGCTTTAAATAAGCTTAACACTTAAGCTCAAATTCACTAAAATACCTCAACCCAAACTTAAAGCCATTTTTACCCGTTTTGAATGTTATCCCAAACACCCCCCCTTAAGTCTAACTGCCCCAAATCTTATTGTTCTTTATAAAAAACTTATTTTTAAAAACTAAAACAGCTAGAACTTTTATACTACTCACACTAGTTTCACCTAATTTAAGCTACTTTAAAACTCAAACTATAGCTTAAGTGTAAAAATAGCTTGTTTTCTTCTAGCCTTTTACATTAACAATGACGTTCTTAAGAGTAAAATGAAGATCTAATATTAAAATTTATTTAATGAAAGTTAAACAGCTAAATAACAAGCTATAAAAAATATGTTTGCAGGAATTGTAACAGGAAATAAGTAAATAAGCTTAATGTTTTAAGCTAAAATTTAAGCTAAATTGAAAATGAGAAAATGAAACCTTAATTTTTTGTTAGTCTCAGTCACAAGCCACTCTTGTTGAGTGAGTGGCTTAAAAGCTTATACCTAAGTGGCACCTTGCCTCTAAAACCCTGAGCTTAAAGCTCAATAAGCTCTTTAAAGCTTATTACCTCAAATAGCTTCAATAATGAATCTAGTGAGCTCAAGTTATCATGTTTTGATTTAAATTGAACAAAACTAGTAAGTAAATGACTTTCAACAAGTTTTAACCTGAATTTGAGTTATGAAAAGCATTAAGCTCAAATGAGAACTTATTAAAGCTTTATTGAATAGTTAAAATCCGTTAAATTTTTGAATGAAAACACTTGAACACTTAAAAACTGAATATATTGACTTTAAAATGATTAAGTACAAGCTAAAATAACAAAGGTACAATTGATTAAAGCTGAATTCGCAAACTTAAGAGAAAATGCTTAAAAATAAAGAAAATTACAAGCTAAAAAAAATTAAGAACTGGTGACTACTCCGTTTTCTTCTTCTTTTATAACTGAGTCTTCAAACCTTTGTGTTTGTTGTGTGAGAGCAAGACAGAAGACAATCTTGGCCATTGATAGTCATCTTGTGCTTCTTTTGAACTAATACCCGTCGTTGGATTTACCTTGAAAAGAGTGGGATTGCCAAATAGGACTAGGGGGTTTAGTGGAGGAGGAGGGGTGAGTTTGTCCATGGGGGACTTGGGGTTACAGGGTAAAAGCGGGGTGGAGAACCCGTGACTTGGTCCTGGGTTTTTGGGTTTCAAAAATGGCGGGAAAAGGTGTTGGGGTGACAGGGTACAAGTTTACCCATTTGGCAAGGTTGGTCCTTGAGGGATATATGGTATTTTGCATCCATGGTCCTTGAAGTTAAATAACTTTGGGGACTTGGCAAAACAAGTCCCCAAGAGTTATTTAACTCTTTGCATAAACCGTCCCTGGTGGTTAATAGTTATAGGGCTTGACAGTTTTGGCCCTTGTGGTGTAACTTTGCTCAAATGTCAGTTTGCACCCTTGCCTTTCATTTTCTCTTTTCCTCTTATAAATATAAGTTTAGGATTCTGTCAATTTCAACCCTTAAACTTATATTTCTTGACTTTTTGAAATTCTGGGTTGATTTGCTTTGACAGTTTACTTTTCTGTTGAATTTTTGTCTTGATTGACGTGAGGCTTTCGATTTTGCTTTGTCTTTCACCAGCCTTTTCCATTCAGAGTCTGGTTTTGTCGTTTTTTTGGCTTTGTTTTCGATCTTTTTCTTAGAATATACGTTCCTGCAAATACAATTAGCAAAACAAGCGTATATTGGCATTTTAAGTCGTTTTTTTGGATTATTTTAGCTAAGTTTTTAAAGGTAATAAAAAGGTAGTGTATTTATGACATACCAGCTAAACGGTTACTATTATTTTCCTTGTCTAGTATAAATTTGGGTCTTCTATGTCTAGTACTAATCATTTTGGTATTCTTGGGGCTAACGGTACTTCTAAAATTAATTTTTGTTGTTATGCTAGACATTAGATGCAAACAAAGAAAAAGTTTTTTTTATGTTATCCGCGGTTTCATTCAATCATTTTTAGATAAATAGCTAATGAATGTACCAGTACCTTTAGACCATTTTCTTGTAAATGCGTTGACAGTAAAAGTTTTCTCCTTTATTGGTTAAAAAGGGTAAACATTTTTAGGGAAAGTCACACCTTTATTTGCTTCTATGTTGGCACAACCAACTGAGGATGAGTGGTGCTCACATCAGAAAGTCCATCTGGAACCACAACCTACACCCTCTCCGCATCACCCAAAGTGAAGCAATGTTGAGCCTCAGACGACAATCCATAGACCTTCACCTTTTACTCATATTCCTGATTCTATTCCAGAGAGTTCTGGTGGGAATCATGGAGGTCAGTCATCCAGTGATAAATCCTTTCAGGGAATAAGGGTGACATGACACTCCAAAGTGTGTATGATCTTTGTATCTCTTTGTGTACACAGGTTATAGATCAAGCCAAGGAAATTAAACACTTGAAGGCACAGATCAAGAAGCTAAAGAAGGCTGGATTACTATTAGTTTAAGTTTCTACTGTCTTAAGTTCATTTATCTTATTATGCGTCATGGAGGGTAATTTAAGACATTGGAAGGCTCGATTAATAGTGTAGTATATGATTTGTAGTTGTAAAGATTCAAGTTGCTTATCTTCACAAGACCCCTATTGGATTATGATAAAAAAGGGAAGAAGATTACAAAGATATGATTTGCAGCTTATTATGTATGGTGATATGAGCAAGTTACAAAGGAAATCTGAATTAAGGGGAAGTTTTTGTTTCATTCAGGGAGATGATTACATCTCAACTTTAGGGGAAGCTTTGGCTTTATGATGAAGTTCGTACACGACTTTGTTTGTTTTTTCATTATCAAATAGGGGAAGATTATTGGGATTCTAGATTTGATGAGACAAAATAAATAAAAGAATGAAATAAAAGGACTAAAAACGTCATTAAAGAATTCTACAAGCTGGTGGAGAATATGTAGATTCTGGAAGATCTCCTTAAGAAGATAAAGATAACAGAAGATATTCTCTAAATATTAAAAAAATTTACTTGTCTAATGTTTATCTTCCTTTGTAAGTCTTGATCTCTCCCTATATAAAGAGATCATATATACATAGTTTTGTGTGCACATAAAAATGTAGTCATTGTAAAGGTTGTTGTGTGATCTGGCGGTGAGGAGATTGTATGAAGCTTGTGGAGTTTACATACTAGAACTTAAAGATGGGACAGTCATCCATATGTTAGTTGAAAGAAGGTATCCTCTTTCTAAGAATTTATTGCAAAAGATGCTTAATCTTGGATTGGAAGTTGAAAGAGAAAGTACTGCTGCCCTTGATTTGATCAGATTTATTAAGCAACAGATTGATGAGAATTGATGATGTAAATGGAGATGAGAAGGGTTTGAGTGTTGGCTAACCACCACACAACAAATGGTCATCAGTTCACCATGCTTAATAGGCATAAGAACTGGCTAGTCCATAAGCAAACGGCTTGTGGTAAAGACTTCTCAAATCCATTTATGGTTGACAATTTACCAAAAATTGTAGGGTTCTCAACTCACCTTGCTTCATGGTTAAGAGTTGGCTAGTCCAGGATCAAACAGTTCTTGGTAAAGACTACTCAAATCTGTTGATAGCTGATAGTTTGCTAAAAACTATATGGTTTATCAATGCACCATGTTATGGCAATGAAGCATTGGCTAGTCCAAAAGCAAACGGTATTTGGTAAAGACTTATCAATTCCGTTGATGGTTGACAGTTTACCAAAAACTGTATGGTAATCAACTCACCATATTTTGAAATAAAGAGTTGACTATCCCAGAGCAAACGGCTACTGGTAAAGGAAAATCAAATCCGTTTATGGCTGGTAGTTTGCCAAAAACTACAAAGCCAACTTAGTTGGATTGTTGCTGGTAAAGATGGAAAGCTAAAGATGTTGATAAAGATGGAAAGCTAAAGATGTTGATAAAGATGGAAAGTGTTTAAAGATAAGATCAAGATGTGTTAAAGTGTTTGGATACATCCTCCAAGAACTTAAGAAGATTAACCTGAAGAAACATGAAGTTAAAAGAGTTCAAAATCATGTTTAGGGGAGGATTGTTGGGAATTATACATTCCTGACTTAGTACCGTTAGGTATATACTTAGTACCGATAGTTATAGTTAGTACTGACAGTACAAAGTGTTAAGTACTGCTCAGATAGTTAGTACCGTTAGTATAAAATAGTTAGTACCGTTTAAGAGATATGCATGAGATATTATAGGAGAAGATATGTATTATCTTTTGTGCATTTTGTAAGCCTGTTAGGGTTTATCCTTGGTCTATAAAAGGAACCCTACGGCATTAGAGAGATATAACAATCAGTTCAATATATATATATATATATATCTCATCTCATACAATCATATCTCATAGTTAGTAATCTGTAATCACTTTAACAGATTAATAGAAATCAAAGTTTAGTTTTTCATTGTTCTTCTTAATACTATTGTGTAGATTCTGCATATACAATAAGTATTCATAGTCAGTGTTTTCTCTATAGTCAATCTGTATTTATACAAGTTGGCTATCACCCTTAGTAGGCTGCAAAGATCTGTTCAATTTAGGACTCACAAAAACTTTCTGAAAAAGTGGAAAGACGAGACATGTATGTTTTAACTTTTACGAGATGCCACAAACTTAAAAATGTTGCTATTTTAACAGATGCCGAGATAAACAAACACATTCGGATGGATTTTAAAAGAGTGATTTAACTTCAATTCTTCTAACAGTGATCTTTAGGCCCAAACTCCCAAACTGATACAAAATTTCTCACATTTCTTTTTGTTACTTTCCTTTAGTTCACTATAATCATTCGTTTTCCTCGAAACTTAGAATTTTATACCAAAACTGAACTGAAGTTTACCGATAAAAACCGAACAGATAAAAACCGAACCGAATAGATAGTTTAGGCGTATTTTTCTTAATTTTAACATGAACCGAACTGAACCGACAAAACTAAAAACAAAAACTATAAATATACAAAACCGAAAGCCGAACTGAAAATGGTCGGTTCGGTTTCGGTCAGGTCGGCTCCGCTCGGTTTGTCGGTTTGGTTCTATTTTCGGTTGGTTCTGCTCAACCCTATTTCATAAAGCAAATATAACACCTCGTGTTTTAGGTCATTGTATGACATTATGTAATTCACAATTTATTTTTAGGGTTTTACGCGTTTAC
>BQNB010011856.1:0-76644 GCA_026074375.1 Tanacetum coccineum | reverse complement strand
TTTGAATTTCGGACCTACTGGTGAACAGTAAAAATTACTGTTCACATCAGACCTTATGTATATTTTTATCGATTTAATTGTCGTAAAACCCGTAAACGTCGTATTTTATTCGTTATAGCTCCATTTTTAACGATTCTTTCGAGGACGTTCTCGTATTTGAAAGTTCTATATATTTATGAGGTTTACAAAAATATAACTTTCTGTCATGAATAGTAACTTTTATAAAAATAGTTTTATAAAAGTATTAATTGTCGTAAACTTGCGAAATTCATAACTCGTTCGTTATTAATTGAAAAATTACGATTCTTATCATTTTGGAATCCTAAAAATGTGTATTATTTATTAAAAATACTAACCCTTGCTGTTTGAAATTTTTATAAAAATGTTTTTATAAAAATTTATTTACGACTTCGTTTATTAACGTATAACTTGTTTTTAACGTAACTTTTTCGTTATTAATCCGTTTAACAAGTTTCTTACTTTTTCGGAATCGTCGTGAAATGTATTATCTTATAAAAATATAAAATGAGTATGTAAAAATTCGAATTTGGGACAGAATGTTTATGCTTGTTTGTTAAGTCCATTTTTGATCTTTTCTTTATACTTTACCACTTTTGTATTTAAACTATAAGTGTACAAGTGTATTTCTTTCCATGAGACTTTATTTTAGTGTTCTATCAACATGATTAAGAGTCCATAATCAATATTAACATGTCTTTTGTATTACTTTCTCTTGAAACATATTATGAAGTATTATAAACCCTAATTTACCCATAATCATGTTTACACCAAAACAATATGATACAACATTTTCTCATCCTTTTTAACATGATGTAAGTAATAGCATAACATATATAAAAGTAATCCATGTGGTCATTTCAAGTGAAAACTTTATTTTCATGATTAAAACTTAAATGGTGATTTAAGCTAAATAGAAATATCATATGCATAATAATGAAAGATATAGCAACATAAAGAGTTTAAATGGACCTTATGAGGTATGATGATGATGATGTATAAGTACTAAACCCTTGTTTAGCCACAAAAACCAAGCTTGCACTTAATAAAACCCTTATTTTCTTAACAAAACCCAAATCTTGATTTCTTGCTTCAATACTTGTAAATAATTAATCAAGGCTTCAAAATACTTTGAGGTATCTTAGATATGATATGAGAGTGTATGTAAATAGGTTATAAAAATTTTGTATGGATTGCTTGAGATGGCTTATTGAGCCGTGAGCTCTATAGAGGCCAAAGAGGGTTTTTGGTTTGATTTTTCTAAGTGTAAAGTGTGTAGGAGTTACTTGCTAGCTATGTGTATGTATATAAGATGTATAATTGGTCAAGGGAACATAAAGAAGTCCTAGGGATGGCCAAGGTATGGTAGGCATGGTCTAGGAGTCAAAGTATGGAAGGTATGGTCTTGCCATAATGAGGTATGGTGTGATTTGACCAAAGGTGTAAGACTTATCTCATTTTTCATGTATAATCTTGTATAGGATACAAGATTTTCGGAAATAATAAAGATATACATGATATATTTATGTAATTTTGTGTATTGGGTATAAAAGTGGGTATTTGTTGAAGCGTAGAAAAGTTTTTGTGGTTCCGGGAGTGCCTAAACGCAATTTATCGCGAAGCGTATACACTTTACGTATCCGATAAAAATAAAATGAACAAAGTTAATAATTATCCTCAAAATAATTATATAACCCTTGCTTGATGTAAACATTTAATTGTTTGATGCCCGTTTACATTGAACGCTAATTTTTAGCTTACGCGATTTAAACTTAATTCATGAAATTACAAGCAAACGCGTACAATACTAAAAATAAATAGCATAGTTATCGACATCGTCAAAGACTTGAAAACACAGGGTGTTATACATTGGATGAACAATAGTCACACAAAATACACATTTCTTCACTTTAAACACCATATAGTCACACATATTAACACTTTTGGCCACTCTATGTTTAATCGTATGCGACTAAATATACAAAAAAAACATGCTTTGTTTGTTGTACATTATTTACAGTCACTAAATTGTACCTATTTAGTCACACAAAAAACGTGGATGCGACCACTAAAGCTTTATTATGTGTGACTAACTCGAATGCGTGACCGTATATGACCTACGGCCGCGCGACCTTTTGTCACACATGAAACTTTTCGCGTGTGTGACTATATGTATATAGTCACACATTTTTGGTGTGACCAATACCACTTTTTGTACTAGTGGAGTAATTTTTAGTGTATTTTTTAGATAAATGTAATTTTCAGCTTATTGTTTTTAATACATGTAATCTTCTGTTTTCATCAGTTTGTAATCAGTTACTCTTTTATTAATAAAAGTGTGTTTTCATTTAAGCTTAATGTGTAATTCATGATTTTACTTAAAAACATAATGTTTTGAATAAGCTCATTACTGTTCTAATGAGCTAAATAAATTGTCATTTTACTCATAAGCTACTTCTGAAATCAATTAAGCTCACCAAGGCTTAACTGAACTTGATATACTCAAATTCACTCCAAAAATTACCAAAGCTTAACATGGAAGGGAAGCCAGTAATAGATGGGCTTCCAGGACCCCACCAGCTTATCCTAGGATAAGTTGGAGCTTGTTGATCAGCTCCTGGAGCAATTGTAGCCTTGTTTGAGCGAAGGCTATTGTAAGTTCCTTTAATTTTTCTCTTATAGCTTTAATTTTGCTTATTAGCTTTAAACTGCTTATTGATTGCTTATTATAGATTAGAATTGCTTATTTCTGCTTAGTGTACTTGATTGTTGCTTGTTTAGTATAAATGTTAGTTTAAAAAGCTTAGTTTTCATTTACTTGTCAAAAATTAGTTGAAAAACCAAAAATATTAGCTTAGTATAGTAGCTTAATGTTTTGGCTTATTTGTTTGCTTAATCATGTTCATTAGGTTTGTCATAAGCTATCTAGCATATGGTATTTGAGATTTGTTCCTTAAATATGAAATTTATAAGCTTAAAATGATTTTTAACAAGTTAAAGGGGTGTTTGGATGAAGGCATTTTGGTCCTTTAATTTGTCTTAAATCATCATTTTGCAGTTTATAAAGAAAGGAATTAAGAATTAAATAAGTTTAATTTAGTTTTTCATCATTTAGTAAGTAGAATTTTAGAATCTGTTAGAATTAGCTTAATTTCTTAGGAATTTTAAGCTCAAGTGGGTTCTAGTTGAAGTTATCACTAATTTTGCATTTAGTTTGGTGTTTTAATGTTATAGAAACTAAATCCTTAGGCCTGCTTCAAGTTGTTTTAAGTTTTGGTTAGTATAGTGGTCAATTGCACCAGTAGAGAAAATAGATAAATAGCCAATTTCTAGCTTAATAATTAGAGGGTAACAGTAGTTTTTAGATTTTAATTTTTAGCATACAAGTAGATTGTAAGACTTATTTCATCTGTTTGACCTTGGTTTTTAGAAATTTGCTTATTTAGTAATATGTTTTTAAGCTTAAAACTAGCATTTTGTCTTTTAAAGTCTCAGTACATACTGAGTTAACTCAGCATGTACTGAGTAAATAAGCTGTTTTCAAGTAGTTTTTTTCTTTGTCCATTTTCTTTTCAAAATAGTTTTTATGACGTGTTTCTAGTAGCTTTTTGGCCAAGGTTTAAGATGATATAAGTTAGAAAGTCATAAGGATATGTTTGCTTATAGAAAATTAAGCCTAAAGTTGCCCTTAAGGTCTGTTTGGATCTCAGTTTTCTCTTAATTGCTTATTGGAAATTTCAGCTTATAGATTGTGCTTTTTGTTCATTTCTAGCTTAGAGTAGCTTAGTAGGTTAGTTTTAAGTTAGTGATAGCTTATTTAGTCATAGTTTTAGCTTATCTTAGTATTTAGCTTATTAAGTTTTGTTAAATTAGTAAAATAGAGTTAAGTGCTTACTGCCTGTTTTAAAAGCCATTTTTAGCTTATTTCTTTAGTTTCAAAAATAGTTGTTTTTATAAAAGTTGTTAGTTTTTAGGTGTTTTATAATTTTGTTTTCAAAAATAAAAAAAATATAGCAAAACAAGAGGCCATGGATTCAAACCCATGACCTCTTGCTTAACACACACACGTCCCAACTCACACGCACTCAAACCATCAGGACCAGTAGGTCTATCTGTTATGATAGCCCTACATTAATCTTATATACACTTTTTCATTTCCTTTTTATAATTAAAGCCGTAGCTTAATTCTAGCTTATTAGGACTTATCTTTCTAGCTTATTTTAGGGCTTATTTTTAATAAATCAGACTTTCCATTTTGCATTTTTCGTATTTTTCTTGGAATTTTCAGGATTAATTTAGTATTTTTAATCATTTATTTTCATTAAAAACTTTAAAAAATCATAAAAAAATAGAAAAATAATCAAAAAAATAAAATTATTTTTTATAAAATTTTCTTTTATCATATTTTAGGCTTAGGTTTGAAATTTACTTTCGTATGGTTATTATTTTGTAATTTCATTTTTTAAAGAACGGGATTTTGTTCCCGTTCTCGTTTTCTTCATTTTTAAGCTTAAAACACCATCGTTTTAGAATTTCCTTAGCCTTTTATTTTCAAATAGTCAAATAGGATTAGAAAAAGTTTAGAAAATCATTTAGGGCTTAATTTTAGTATTCTTGCTTATTTGTCGCGTTTTATTGAATTCCCGTTAACGTTTTTCGTAGTTAGTTTTAATCTTGCCTTTATTTTCTCACTATTAGGATTTTAGAAAACAATCATCTTCGAACCAATTCAAGTCATTGTCTAAATAACAAACGGGGTCTCAATTTCATAAGTCTTTGGGAAAACGACCCGGTGATCACTTACCGGTAAACGTGAATAATATTTTCGTGTGATTTTTCTTACTACCTTTGTCCTCAAGGGTAGTTTAGGAATTTCATATCTTCTATATTATTATACGTATTTAAAACTATACATCAAGGACCAAACAGATTATCCAAGTCTGATGTAGAATGTACGGATTGTGAATCTTCCGATGAATCATTGAAATTCATGCAATTCATTCTGGGTTCTAAATTATTGCATTCAGAAGCCGTTGTTGTGAGTTCATCAAACATGACATGGATCGTTTCCATTATCTTTTTGGTTCGGCGGTTATAGATACGAAATCCACGTGATGACTCAGAATAACCAACAAAAATACCAATGTCAGCCTTCGGTTTCATCTTCCCAAGATCATCACGATCATTTGTTGGATAGCAAAGAGATCCAAACACATGAAAGTATTGAACATTGGGTTCTCTATCGCGAATTAACTCATATGGAGTTTTATTATGCCGAGTGTGTACAATAGAGCGATTATGAGTAAAGCAAGCAGTAGCAATGACTTCGGCCCACAGAAATTCTGGTGCTTTAGAAAAGATAAGCATTGTGCGAGCAGCCTCAATGAGTGTTTGATTACGTCTTTCAACAACACCATTTTGTTGAGGTGTTCAAGCAATTGAAGTTTTATGAACAATGCCTAACTTTGCATAAAATGATCTTAATTTTTCGTTTTTGAATTCAATTCCATTATCAGTTCGAATCGTCAGAATGAAAGCCTTTAGATTCCTTTGAACTTGATTAACAAAATCAATAATCATATCTGGAGCCTCATCCTTGGTGCGAAGAAAATATACCCTTGTAAACCGAGAATAGTCATCAACAATCATGAGAATATATTTCTTGCCATTGATACTTGCGACTCTCATTGGCCCACACAAATCCATATGAAGTAATTCGAGTTTGGATTCTGTGCTTGGAACCAACTTAGGTGGAAGTGAAGCTTTCCTGCTTTTACCCTGTTCACAAGCTGAACATAAATGGTTTTTACGGTACTTAAATTTTGGAAGCCCATCAACTAGGTCGTAGGAAGTGAGTTGGTTAATGGTGTCAAAATTCAAATGCGACAACCGACGATGCCATAACCAAGATTTTGTTGATGTGGCTCTGGACATTAAGCACACTAAAGAAGAAGCCACCATCTCGGAAATAGAGATAGTATAGAGATTTGAATCTCGAGAACTCGTAAATAAATCATCTCCTTCTAAATTCCAAACATAACACGTGTTTGATCAAAAGGCTACTTCTAAATCTCTGTCACAGAATTGTTCAACCGAAAATAGATTTTTCCCAAGGCCTTTAACATAGTGGACATGACAAATAGTGAGATTGCCTAGAACATAATCTCCATAGCCTGTGATTGTAGCGAAATGATCATTCCTAAAGCGGACTGTTCCCATGAATTTCTCAACGAAATTTCTTAGCAGTTGAAGATTGCCAGTCATATGCTTTGAGCATCCGCTATCAACACAATCCACAATACAAGTTGGATCACCTGCATTACATGAAACAAATGCAGATGGAAGAGTGGACGGTTTGGCTACATATTTGTTAGTGGTAACCGGTGTGTTAATCTTAGATGTAACACTGGTTCTACACTTATGCACATTAGAATGTGATTTCGCAGTTTTGCTTTTGGGTGTCCAATTAAAACCTTATTGATATTCAAACCACTTTTGCCATTTTCTCCTTGTTGCTATTTTATTTTTCATGTAACTGCTAAGTATCATACTTTAACTAGATTTTTGAGATAGTGGAGACACACTTGAGACCTTATTTGTTGCTGTTGGGTTTTAGCAACACTGAATCTAGATTTTGCAACTACAGATGTAGCTCCTAAACTCTTAGATTTTGCTGCTACGGGGGAAGTGAATAAGGCTCTCTTGACAGTAGATTTCCTAGTCAAAACATTATGTGCAACACATTTTTCATGAGAATTCAAAAATACATCAAGACCAGAAGAAATACACAACATATTCAAACCATCGTATACATCATTTACACTCTTAGAACTTGTTATACATGCATTGGTTTGACAAACATTCGAAGGTTTTGTTTCACATTTATTAGAATCTATGCTCACATTATTTATTGTCTTCAAAACATATGAAGATGAGCTCTTAGTGTTCTTCAAGACATTATTCTTTGATTTATTGTCCTTAGACTTGGGTCTTCTAACACTATTTAAACTGCCTACACCTGTGGAATTGGAAACATTTGTGTTAGCCTTAGAATCTGGTGTTTTTGTGTCTTCCTGATTGATCTTATACATTCCTCTTGTAATTACATTCGCATTGTGTTGTTGTTTTTTCACAACTGTGGGAATGGACTGTGAAGTGACTGGATTTGACTTATCTGGAGTAACCTTAGTGTTTGACACGTTCTTAGCCTTAATTGCTGGATTTTTGTTGAACGGTGTTACACAAAGAAGTTGTCCTAAGGTCTCAGATTTGTCAAACTTAGTATTCACATGTTTCCCTTTGTCAGTTGTTTTTAGCTTACTCTTAAGCTCAGAAATTGTCATCAAAAGATCTTGATTTTAAGCACGAACATCAGCATAAGCATATGTCTTGTGAGTGACATCTTTAAACATATCATTAATTTCATTTTGATGCTGAGCCCGTGTTGCTTTGATTGAGTTAAAAAGCTTTTGAAATTCAAGTTTAATATTTTCTCGTTCTTTAATAGTGGACTCAACTTGATGGTTTAGCAACACGTTCTCATCATGCAATGTAGACAACTTTGCTTTCCAAGAGACATCACAATCTATTTTCTCTTTTTGATGTTGCAGTTTGAGTTCAAAATCAATACTTTGAGCTTGTGATCTTTAAAAATCATTTTCAAGAATTTTGATTCTTTTGAGCAAATTGGCTTAGATATCTCTTGAATCACTTGCACTTTTCTCAATTTCAACTTTTAGCAACTCATGTTTTTTTGTTCTACTGTAAGCAACACACAATTTCGGATTTCACTTGTCAAGGATGCTTCTAAAAGTCGATCAATTTCATTTTCCAAAGTATTTTCAATTGGATATTTGTCATTAACTTTTTGTTCTATTGACACAAAAAATATTTAACATTTCCTGCACTTCCTCATTTAGTTCCCCTTTGATTTTACTCAAAGTCTTGTACAAAGATCTTGACATCGAAATCACATCGGTTTTATAAAACTCTCTTAATTCATTTTGACTATCAGACAACCATCTTCGTTCTGTGTCTTGTAAAAAAGTTTTATTAATCCTTGTTTGGAAACCAATAATTGTATCTCCTAATGTGTCAATCATTGTTTATATCTGACTCACTGTTGGCATTTTTGGACCCGGTGATTCTGATGGAACATCTTTAGACGTAGAACCATTATCAGAAGTAGAAGAAATTGAAAAATATGTTTGTTCAGCAGAAAATTCTTGTTGCGGAACAAATGTTTCATAAAGCGCATTCAACTTTTCATAATCAATTTAAACCATTTTGTGCCTCATTTTGTTTTGACTTTCTTCTGCATCCTCTAAAGTTTCCTCTGAATCAGTTGTATGAATTCCCAACTTATTACTATGCATTAAATCACCATCATACATTTTAGGTTGTGCTGCAATGGCCTTCTTGAGACGCTCAGGATTTGTATAACCCAACCCAGCTTTAAGAAAAGGATCATAAACTTTATTTGGTTTCTTCCCAAGCATGTGAATCGTTTGTATTGACTGACCTATTTTATAAACAATTCGATCATAAGAACTTAGTTTTTCTTCGAGATCAAGGATATCATCAAAATACTTATTTTCACATTCTTTAAAAGCTTTCTTTTCTAACTTAGTTTCATGTTGAATTATTATTTTTTCATTTTCAACTTTGAGAAAATCATTTTGAATTTGTTCTTTTTATTTGACAAGTCTGTCAATTGTGTCCTTATCATTCCTTAATTCGCGTTCCAATTCATCACATGTTTCTTTATATGTTGAGTATTGAATGGTTTTTTACTCAAATGTTTTGACCCGATCCTTAAATGTCTCAAGTTCCCGTTCTAGCAAATCTTTTTGCTTTTTAAGCTCATTATTCAAACGTTTTTGGTTTTCAGCTTCGCGTTGAACATTGTATGCTAGCATTTGTATTTCACGATATTCGTCATGAGCAATTGAATCATGTTCAGATGTGCCACCATTATTTTCCATAAACGGATCATAAATATGATATTAGAATCTATTTGATCATTATCCGTTGTTTGAATAATAGTTTGACGTTTCCCATGACTCACTTGTTCATGAATCTTAGACGAATCATGTACCTGGCTAACAGCCTTTGCATCATAGGATGGTACAATCTTAGCATTATCATCAACAGGTTGGAGTTGAGCCATTAACATGACTACAGCAGTTAACTCTTCCAAATCTTCTCCATAGGAAGTGTCAAGCATACAATCATTCTCTTCATTGTTGAGGTTGCTTCTAACTTCATCTTTCGTAGCTAACAACATTTGTTCTCTAAAATACTTTTCATCACAAAATTTTGGTTTTTGACATTCACGAGCATAATGACCTTTCTCATTGCAATTATAACACTAAACATTTGCTTTGCCTGGAGTAGACTCAGTTCGTGGAACACACTGAATAATCTAATTGCTTTCATCACCTGCATTTCCTGCATTAAACCTTGAGTTTGTTTCTTCCCTTGCATTCTTGTTAGCATTTCCACTATAACCTGCATTCTTGGTTTGTATGTCAACTCGACCATCCTGAACCACAGCTTGATTCCTTGTGTTAGATGAAATACGAAGACGATTATTGGTGGGTGTAGAGAACTTTTGAGAAATTACTTAAGCGAGAGTTTACATCATAGTTGTTCGTTGTAAGCTTCTTATCCTTGAGAATCATTTATAAACTCCCTTGATAATTATCATCATAATCAATAACTGATGGAGGATGTATGACATAGTATGATTTTGGAGAATAAGAAGAGTTTGTATGACAGTGTGATGAAGAAGTGTTGATCCTAAGCCTTGATCGATTCTTTACCTTGTAAAGTGTTTGTTACCTTGGATGAATCCAAAATAACAATGGTTGAGACTTTGTTTGTATATCAAAGTGTATGCGGAATCTACACTTTGATACTCTAGAAGTATTAATCAATGAAACAGTACTAAACAATGAACAAAACAAAAAATGCTTTTCAATATTATTAGAACAATAATACGAGTACTCTTGCTTAGTACTAGGGTTACAACCTTGAAGCTATTACAATGTTCTTTCTCTAAGATGTATATTTCTCTCTTAAGTATATCTAAACCCTTAACCTAGGATCTCCTTTTATACACCACAAGGAGTCCTTTACAAGATAATTACCGAACTTTTAGGGTCAATTACAATTATAATCATATATGAATCTTCCTAAAATATATAAGATATACCTTCCAATATTTATCTCTTTACTCCTTATCTCCAAACGTCAGCAGCATTACCTATCAATCATTATTAAATTTTCTTCTAGCAGTATTAACTACCACTGACAATACTAAGTTTGTATGGCAGAACTAACACCATTAGTATGTTAATTATACCTTGGCCCGTTAGTATTAACTCTTGATGAAGATTTATTCCTAACAATCTCCTTACGTCTTGTGATTTTACCTCCAAATCATCACGTTTCTTATAGATTAAATTTCTTGTCTTCTGATGATAATTCTTTCAAACACTTTATTACTTTTTCACTTGTGATTGATGAACTTCAGTAGTTCATATGACTTTTCTGTGTGCTTTCTTGTTCAACCTCCATCTCTTTACTCAAATCTTTGATATCATTTCTTGACTATAGAGGATATGCTTTTCGGTAAGCATATATATGGCAATTCCTCATTTTGCATCAGCAGGAATGTGAACTCACAGAAATCACATTAAACTCCAACTTATCAAATTATACTCATTCAATTCATCCATATTTCAATTATCTCATCAGGCTCAAAAAGTGTATGCAGGTCTCCATAAACATTAATCTTATCCTTCTGGTTTTGAGGAACTATTACTTTCTTAACCAGCCGGTATAATTCATTATATCTTGTTATCAAAATCCATATTATAATCTCACTCAGATCTTGTAGTTCTTTGAGTTCCATCTCTCCTCTGATGATTTTGTAGTACATGAAGTTTTCTGACAAAGTGTAAGTCTTCCAATCCACAATTGGATACTTTATAGAGAGAGAATCAACATTTACAACAACATCTTCTCTTGGAACTATGTCTAGATATCCTTTGAGATCTTCCTTCTCATCATTTAGTTCCACCTTTTGTTGCTTTGTAGTAACTTCATGGTGTTGTTCTAGGGAAGAGCTTTCTTCTTTTCCCGGTAGTCTTTTAGAAGTATCTTTCTCAATTTCTTTCTCTTCAATTTTTGAAACTCAGACTCAGCAGGCTTCTTCTTTTCTTTTTCAATTTCCATAGGCACAAAGTTATGATTGAAATCCCATACCTTTTCAAAAATTAGCCTAATCTCATCATAGCTTATTCCTTCAAAGTCTTTCATCTTGTAATTACTTTGATTCTTTAAGTAGACAATCATGTTCTTCCTTGCTTGAGCTTCTGACTTTGGTTTATTCTTTAGATTCCAATACTTTTGAACTGAAGGATCATTCCAATCAATATCCTTAGTTATCTTAGGATCAGTTGTAACTCTTTCTTCATCCAGTGCTAAAAGTTGTCTTGCTATCTCTTCATCTCTTGCTATTTGTGATATTTCCTCTTCATCAACTTGTTTTTTCAATCTGATAGCTTCTTCTAGACCCTGTCTCTCTTATTCCAATAACTTCTTAGACTTTTTCACAAGTTCTGGTTCAGTCATGATTTCTTTGCCTTTATCCTTCATTGCCTCTTTACTCCTTCTGCCATATACAACTCTACCAGTAGCACTATAAGATTCTCTGGCAGTACTAATATTTATAGGAGCAGTACTAACTGTAATACCAGCAGTACTATCTTCTAGTTGTCTTTCTGCAGCAGTATCTTGATCATGAACAACTTCATCATCTTGAGCAAAGTAGGTGTTAGGGTCTTCATCTATCCTCCCCTGTTTGGAAGAATCATCTTCTTCATCCTCTGAAAGCACAACCCTTGCTCTCTTCCTTGCTTTCCCATTCTTGACTTTAGACTCCAACTTCTTAATCCTGAGAATAAGCTTAGTGAATGCAGAACTGTAAGTTTGCTTTGTCTTTTTCAAATCATCCTCCAAGACTCCAATTCTCTCAGATAGTTGGGTACCCAAATTCGTCAATTCATTTAGTTTCAAGCTACCCTCATCACTTCTATGTGAGTAAACAACATGGAGAGGTGATTCATTGGGTGTTGGAACATGGTACTTTGGATCAGGTGAAGGTTAAGGTTCAAAGGTAGGTGCAGTGGAAGGTTCAGATGATAGTGAAGGTGATGATGTGATCCTGGATGGTGAAGATGAAGGTGTAGGTGAAGGTTCAGGTGGAGGTGAAGTAAGCATAGTAGGAAATAACCCAATTTCTACCCCTGTATACCCTTTGGTAAGCCTCCTCATATTGCTAAAAACCTTGTTATTTAGAGAGGGTACAGGATATATGCTGGAATGTGTCTTAAGCTGTTTCTTCTGCATATCTAGGCAAATTTGAATAAACCTAGGATACATTAAAAACTTATGGGGGCTTCCTATGTTTGTGACCATATGTTCAAAAATCAGCCTAGAGAAGTTGTATTTCCTATTTGTTGCTAAGCAGATAAGAGCAGTAGCTATGTTACTACTAAATTGCTCCCAAGCAGTCTTCTTAGGGCTAAGACAATGAAGTAGAGTATGTATAAGAAACCTCCATTGAGGTGAGAAAACACCCTTCTGAAAAGTTAACTTATCTGAATCTGTTTGATACCCCATGAGTGCAAGCTGCTCAAAAATCTCTGAGTTGGGAATAGAAGTGATACCATCATGATCTTCCAACTTGAGATGTCTTCTTAAGGAGGCTTCAGTGATAGTCTTGGATTGGCCATCAATGATAGCAGTGATTGTTACCTCCCCATCAGTGTCAGTAGAAGCTTCAGCAGTTCTCCAAAATTGTTTGATGAATGAGATATAGATTTCTGGCTTCTTAGTGAGAGCATAGCTGATATGACTTTGACTTAGGAAGTCAATAACTTGATGAAATCCCTCACTCCCTGTAGACTTTTCCAAGAACGCAGCCATATTGTGCTTATCACAAAATTCCAAACTAGCCATGAGTAAAAAGGTGATTAATTATGTGGGATATGATCGTTTAGGAAAGTATGAAGGCTGGAGAAAGTTAATTGAGATTATTTAGAGAAAACGTAGAGATATGGTTTGACCGACTTAAAGAAATTTGAGTTTATCGTGATTAAATCAAGCGAATATATAGAAAGATCACGAAAGTCCAATTAGTCAAACCCTATATCATAGGTATTTGGCAGAAATATCTCAACGGATCTATTAATTAATGAAAAATTCTGTTAGGGCTCAAGCAGTGCTAACGGTCATCCAGCAGTACTAAATTTGGTCTAGCAGTACTAAAATAAGCCTAGCAGTATTAACTTCTCCACCACAAGCAGTATAAACTCTAAACTTGTGTATCATTCAAAAATAGCTTCACACAATCTCTCTTTCTGTTTTCAATCTCACATTTAATCTCTCAATTTTTTTAACTCACTTTGTACTATGTCTGTTTTTCACACATCTCTCTATCTATTTTTAAGCTCACTAATTTTCTCTTTATTCTTTTGGCTCACAAATTCACACAAAGTATAGTTTTTGGCAAACTACCAGCCATTAACGGATTTGAGTAGTCTTTACCAATATCCATTTGCTTTGGACTAGCCAATGCTTTATTGTAAAAACATGGTGCATTGATAACCATATAGTTTTGAGTAAACTATCAACTATCAACGGATTTGAGAAGTTTTTACCAGTAGCCGTTTGCTCTAGACTAGTCAATTATTGATGTCTATAAGACATGGTAAGCTGATAACCATTTGTTGTGTGGTGTTAAAACCAACACTTGAAGAACAAACAACATTCCTCCCCTTAAATAATGCATCATTGAGTAACCAATTTCACACTTCATTTTTTATCCTGAAAGAGTTAGCTCAAAACCAAGAAAAACATAATCTAACCATTTTTCTTGTTTAGCAGTATTAAATGTTACTAACGGGATTAACAGTGAGACATAGAAATAACTAGCAGTACTAACTATAAGTAACAATTTTGTCAAACAGTCTTAAATATAACTAGCAGTACTAATTATAACTAGCAGTATTAAGTTATAAAGACTGAACAATACTAACATTAAAGAAACTCTACAAAACAAACAAGAGAATTTGGGCATTAGGGATTTAGCATTCCAATACTTGAGACCAAGTACTAAAATCTACCAGCATCAAAACCTTTTGTAAGATCTGCTACATTATGTTCAGTGTCAATTTTAGCAATTTGAATCAACTTTTTAGCATTGCAGTCTCTTATAAAATGATGCC
The DNA here is from genome assembly GCA_026074375.1 of Tanacetum coccineum. Classification (NCBI taxonomy): domain Eukaryota; kingdom Viridiplantae; phylum Streptophyta; class Magnoliopsida; order Asterales; family Asteraceae; genus Tanacetum; species Tanacetum coccineum. The sequence continues at coordinate 62,329 of BQNB010011856.1, read as the reverse complement.
TAATCTCTATATGTTTTGTTTTAGAATGTTGAATAGGATTTTCTATTATGCAGATAGTCTATTATTGTTAATATAAATAACAGTATTCATGAAATTGTACCTATAGTCCAGCAGTTGGTTTTGTATCCAGAGAACCTGGCCATAGCAACTTGCAGCAGCCACATATTCAGCCTTAGTTATAGAATTGGTAACTATAGTTTGTTTCTTACATTGCCAAGAGATCAGCCTATTTCCCAAAAACTGACAACCTCCAGTGGTTGACTTCCTATCTTGTGTAGCTCCAGCATAGTCACTGTTAGTGTAAGCAACTAATTCTAATAGAGAGTCCTTAGAATACCAAAGTCCTAAAGATGGTTTTCCTTTAAGGTATCTAAAGATTCTCTTGACAGCTAAGAGATGGGATGTCTTTGGAGAAACTTGAAACCTTGCACATGCATAGACTGCAAACATGATATCTGGCCTGGATGCTGTAAGGTACAACAAAGATCCTATCATAGATCTATAAAGATGTTCATCAACATCAGCAGACTAACAAGATTTTAAAGCCTGTTAAAGATAGAATCAAGAGATTCCGAGCTTGAAGCACTAAAGTTTTCAAACTGTTGTTTTAATAGAGCTGTGTCTTCTTTGTTGCTTCATTGCCTCCAAATCGAGCTTTAATTGCAGCAAACATTGATTAAGCATCAACATACTGGTCGAAGGTAAGTTGATGTTCATTGGGCAGTGCCATGAGCAGTAGGCTTCTTACCTTTACATCATTCTTTTTACATGTCTTTTCTTCAATAGTAGCAGGCACAGTCATCTTTATTGTTGTTGATGTACCATTCTCTGGTGGTGTTGTTTTAGGAATAGGTACCCATGAATTTCCATTCTCTATGACCTCCCATGGAGCATAATCCTGAATCTGAAAATACTATTTAATCCTGATCTCCCACATCTCATACTCCCCAAGTTTGAGCATGGGAAGCTTAGCCAAAACATTGTTCTGTGTATTCTTCAACTCCATTACTTCTAGATCAAAGTTTCTTAAAGCACAGGCTCTGATACCACTTGTTGATCCCAAGCCTTGATCAATTCTTTACCTTGTAAAGAGTATGTTACCTTGGATGAATCCAAAATAACAATGGTATAGACTTTGTTTATATATCAAAGTGTATGCGGAATCTACACTTCAATACTCTAGAAGTATTAATCAATGAAACAGTACTAAACAATGAACAATAAATACAACATAAAATGCTTCAATATTATTATATCAATAATACGAGTACTCTTGCTTAGTACTAGGGTTACAACCTTAAAGCTATAAGTTCTTTCTCTAAGATGTGTATTTGTCTCTTAAGTCTGTTCTAAACCTTAACCTAGGATCTCCTTTTATACACCACAAAGAGTCCTTTACAAGATAACTACCGAACTTTTAGGATCAATTACAATTATAATCATATACGTAACTTCCTAAAATATATACATTCCATATTTATCTCTTTGCATCCTTATCTCCAAGTCAGCAGCATTAACCATCAGCAGTATTAACCTTTCTTCTAGCAGTATTAACTAACACTGGCAGTACTAACTCTATTAGTACTGTTAGTTATACCTTGGCATTATTAACTCTTGATGAAGATTTATTCCCAACAATCACCATTGCTTTAATTCCTAAGATAGATTATAATCAGCAAATAAGAATGCTTTATGCGGATGCTTTAATTGTGATAGAATTAATGTATCTAGGTCTTAGGATGATGTAACGCCTAAGTCTTAAGAAGGATATGCCACCTAGAGAGAAGAAATCATTGCACTAAATAAACAAACCAACATTCTAATCAGATTAATAATGGTTAATACAGTTTTCTTATATAAGGATCGACCACTCTTTTATCTTTTGTCTATTAGCTTGCGTGGGTAACAGTGTCTTGAATTGATTGTAGTCACCAACCAAACTGTGCCAGTCTCTCAGGCTGAAAACCCCCCTTTTTTCCCGTTAGAATTAGGATTTAGTCTGACATAGGTTTAACATAGGTTTAGATTAGAATTGAATTAACATAGATTAGATAACCAAGATATTAATTAAATTGATAGATTTAACCTCGCTCTTAGTGATTGACACTCTACTTACCACGAAACTACTACCGATCGGGTACACTGCCCGTTAAAGTGTTGTTTTTGGTTGAGTTGGCAAAATATAAATTTAAAACTTGAATCAAAATTGAATTGAACATAGATAGTAACCAAGATAGTAATATAATGATAGTATTTAACCTCGCTCTTAGTGAGTTGACACTCTACTTACACGGAAAAGTGCTATCCGATCGGGGTACACTGCCCGTTAAAGTGTTGTTTTTTTTTGGGTTGTAGTTGGCAAAATTAAATTTAAAATTGAATCAATAAAAATTACACCACATAACTGACCACATCACAAAAATGAGGGATATGACTCTAATTTTACCCATTTTGTGGCTCCCCTCCACAACTTAGTTGAAATTGCCCCCAATGTGATAACTGAGTAAGCTTAGAAAATAGGGAATTTAAGGGAAAATAGGTATCTTACTGGGGCAATAGTGTTATATAGCTGCGAGAGAGCTTGTTCCTTGAGGCCTACTTTATAATTTTGTAGATTTGATTATATACCTGTATGTGTAAGAGAAAGTGTAAACATCACTAAAACACACGAGAAAGAAGTATTTGTTTTGGGTTTTTGTTTAGAAAATTAAATAAAGGTTACGGATGTGGAGGAGGTACTCCTGTCCAACTTAAGTAAAAGCACGGGGTTGGCCTCCCGAGAAGCGTTTAATTTTTTAAGAGAGTGTTAGATAGATTCTTGCTTCTAGAGTTCTTTCTTTTTTCAGAAAGAATGGAGTGATTGGCTTCCCTTTGGTCATTATAATCTTCTTCTTCATGGTTAACTTAAGTCGAATGGCCATTAACAATAAAACGTTCGTTTCCATTATTTTCCATTTAGTTCAGACATATATGGACGGATATTGGATGTTTCACTTACGTATGGTCCCTAGACTGCGAGATCGGATTTTCGGTTGTTTGAATTTATACTTTGAGTGAAAAATAAAGCAGAACATCGCGTTTTCCTGTTGTTTGAATTTTTTTCTCTGTTCTTTGTTTTCCCTATCTATCGTGCCAGACTTTGGTTCTTGCCTTGTATAGATGAGAGTTTTCATAGGATTAGTGTCTAAGTTCGTCTAATTCGTGTAACTGAAACATTCATTTTTCACCAGCAGCGATGAGATCAGGATTGCAATTCTTTAGGGCCCAGTCTGCATGGTGTTCAATTTCAAATGGAAGGTGGCAGTTCTTTCAATATATAAATTTGTATGGTGTTGTACCAGTTGGTGTTTTGTAAGCAGTGCGAAAAGCCCATAGAGCGTCATTAAGTTTTCTTGACCAAATAGCATAAATTGTCTTTAACAGTCTTTTCAAGAGTTCTTTTGAGGGATCTGTTTGTGTTTTCAACTTGACCACTTGTTTGAGGGTGGTATGATGTAACAAAAGGTGACTAACTCCATATCTTTTCATGGTTTTTTCCATCAATTTGTTACAGAAATGAGTTCCCTAGTCGCTTATTAGAGTTTTGGGTATTCCAAAATGACATAATAGTTTCTTCAAGAAAGTGATAACCACTCGGGCATCATTGGTTGGTAAAGCTTGTGCTTCGGCCCATTTAGATACATAATCGACAGTGACAAGAATGTATTCAAACTTATGTGATTTTGGGAATGGTCCCATAAAGTCAATACCCATACATCGAAAATTTCACATACTTAAATGTTGGTTAAGGGCATCTCATCACGTTTTGATATATTTCTCGTCTTTTGGCATGCTTCGCAAAGACGAACTAGAGTATGAGCTTCTTTTATTATTTTTGGCCAGTAAAATCCTAAATCTAGGACCTTTTTAGCGGTTACGTTTGGTCCATAATGTCTACCGGTTGGTCCATGGTGACATTGATCTAAAATGGTTCGGGTTTCTGGTCCAGATACACAGTGTCTGATCATACCGTCAGAACATACTTTGAAAAGATAGGGTTCTTCCTAAAAGTAGTGTTTGAGGTCAGATAAGAATTTGTTCTTTTGTTGGTACGTCATACCTTTTGGTATAATATCACCCACCAAATAGTTTGCAAAGTCTGTGAACCATGGTTCATCTCTGGTGTTAATTCCCATAAGGGTTTCTTCAGGAAAGTTATCGTCAACTTCACTGTCATCACTTGTCTCGTTATTGTCAATCCGAGATAAGTGGTCGGCAGCAACATTTTCTGTACCTTTTTTATCTTTGATTTCTATATCGAATTCTTGTAGGAGTAGAATCCATTGAATAAGTTTTTTAAACAGATGTTTAAGTGCTGAGTGATGAGTGTAAACAATATTTTTTGATAGTATAAGATAGGATTTAAATTTGTCGAATGAAAAAACTACAACCATAAGTTCTTTCTCGGTTATGGTGTATTTTTGTTGAGCTGGGTTGAGAGTTTTGCTTGCGAAATAGATTGGGTGAAAGTTTTTACCATCTTTTTGACCTAAGACAGCTCTAACTGCGAAATCACTTGCATCACACATAAGTTCAAACGGAAGATTCCAGTTTAGGCTTACGATAACAGGAGCACATGTGAGTTTCTCTTTTAATAATTTGAATGCTTTTTGACATTCATCATCGAATTCGAATGAAGTATCTTTTTCAAGCAGCTTAGTTAGAGGTCGGGCAATTTTTAAGAAATCTTTTATGAATCGTCGGTAAAAACTGGCATGTCCTAGAAAGCTTCTAACACCTTTGATATTGGTAGGGGGTGGAAGTTTTGAGATTACGTTGATCTTTGCTTTGTCGACTTCAAGTCCTGCGCCAGACACCTTGTGTCCAAGCACAATTCCTTCTTTGACCATGAAGTGACATTTTTCCTAATTAAGGACAAGATGAGCATCTTTACAACGCTGGAGCATTTTATCGAGGCTGTTTAGGCATTTGTCGAAAGAGTTTCCAAAGACAAAGAAGTCGTCCATGAATACTTCGACGGATTCTTCAATCATATCGTGAAAGATTGCCAACATGCACCTTTGGAATGTAGCTGGAGCATTACATAATCCGAAAGGCATTCGCCTATAAGCGTATGTACCGAAGGGACATGTGAACGTTGTTTTTTCTTTATCCATAGGATCGATAGGAATTTGGAAATATCCAAAAAAAACCATCGAGGAAACAGAAATATTTATTTCCTGCGAGTCTTTCCAACATTTGATCCATAAATGGCAAAGGGAAATGATCTTTTGTGGTTGCTTCATTGAGTTTACGATAGTCGATGCATACTCACCAACCCGTAACGGTTCTTGTTGGGACAAGTTCATCATTTTCATTTGTGACTACTGTAATACCGCCTTTCTTTGGTACAAAGTGAATAGGACTAACCCAAGGACTATCGGCAATTGGATGAATAATACCAGTATCCAAGAGTTTTGCGATTTCTTTCTTAACAAGTTCTTGCATGTTCGGATTTAACCTTCTCTGTTTTTGGACAACTTGCATTTTGTCATATAGGTTGTATCTTGTGTTTACAGAATGATGGGTAGATACCAGGATTGTCTGTTATTTTCCATGAAAATGCTTCTTTATGTTTTTTAAAGACAGATACAAGTTTTCTTTTGTTTTGAGCAGAGAGTTGAGATGATATGATTACAGGAAGAAAAGAGGGTTCTTCTAAAAATACATATTCCAAGTTATCAGGAAGAGGTTTGAGTTCGAAATCTGGAGGAGGTTCTTTGAGAGATGTCTTGATTTTATAATCTGCGTTGATGGTGATTTTCTCAAATTTCGGTTCTTCTTCATCAGACTCCTCATAGTTTTCATTTGTAGCCATTGCTATGAATTTATCGAATTTAGAAAAGATTTATTCTTCGAGAATGGTTCCTTCAATAGAATGGAGGATTTTGCTTCCTTCGTTTATAAGAGCGTCAAAATCTTCTTCTAAGATTTCATCGATAATTGTTAGCCGTGTTTTTAGTAAAGTGATGGTCATTATCAATCCCGATCCTTGCCTAGGAAAATGTAGTTTACGAGAATCTCTTTTAAGCTAATTGGGTCTAGTGGTCGGGCTTAAAGCCTATTGCTTGGTCCGGCCCAAAAGACCCATAAGAAAGCCCATAAGGCTTGTCCACTCTATGTACTATATAAAGCCCTCTCCAAGTGTGGAGAGGGTGTTGCTTCTCATTTCTTTCTAGTGCAAGTAACCATTTTCTCTCTTTGTCTCTATCTCTAGTTCTTTCTCTCTCTCTAAGATTTTTCTTATTTTATTTTGGTTTTATGGTGAAATGGTATCATGTAACATGTGGTATCAAGAGCCTAGGTTGGTTTAGTGGTTTCGTTGTGGTATCTTATTTTGAGCTTATTCGGTTGGCTTATTTTAAAATTTATTTTCGGTTTAATGAGTTTTTCATACTTTTGGCTTACTAAACAAACTGGGTTTTTAACAGTTTTGTTGTTTTCGACAAATTGATTCACACAAGTGGGCTTATATCTCTCTCTAAGTTATTAGATTTTTGAACTTCTTGTCACTGATTGCTGTCCATTTGTGTGGTGTAGGCTTATTTTGAAAAAAATCAAACGTTGTGTTTTTCCTATTTTTTTTCTTTTTTTAAACGTTGTCGTAGCTTATTCACAAGCTTATCTGTTGCTTATTTTCAAAGCTTTTTGTAGTGCAACAAGCCTATTTCAAGTGCTTATTATTGATGGTGATAAGGGCTTATTGAAGATTTGCGAGTTGTTCTTATTGGCTTATTTTTCACACGATTTCAAGAAAAAAAGAAAGGACGATAGTACTTTTTGGCTTTTTGTGGAACCGATCTATCAAGCTAGCACAAACCGATCTATCATCATTCAAGTAGCAACCGATCTATCGTCTACTCAGTGCGAACCGATCTATTGTACAAGTCTTTGAGAACCGATCTATCAAGTCTTTGAGAACCGATCTATTGTACAAGTCTTTGAGAACCGATCTATCAAGTCTTTGAGAACCGATCTACTGAACCGAACTAGCAAATTCAGTTGGAACCGATCTATCAAAAACTTCAGTTGGAACCGATCTAATAACTTCAGTAGGAACCGATCTATCAAGCTAGTTTGGAAACCGATTTAACAGATTCTAGTAGGAACCGAATTATCAATTTAACAGGGGTAGACTATACAAGTTTCAAGTCATTTTTAGGTTTTCGGTTTCGAGTGTCGGTTCATTTCGGGACTTATAACCTATACCATTGTGATCGTGATCCTTTTTTGATCAACGTGGTGTATTTAGTTTTCATCGACGATAACCGTATCACCCCGCGAGCTCAAAAATTTAAACGGTGTATTTTTTAGAAATATTTAACCTACAAGACGAATACAATTATAGAGGGAAATTTTAATTTCTTAAACTAATTTGGAAATTGTCACATGTGGTCCTCGAGAGTTTACTACAATTTCAAAATTAATCTTTTGTTGCTAATTAATCCTCTTTGTTGAAACTTCTTTTCACCGTTGGTCCTTACCGCCTAAAATTCAACCATTAGCCCTCCAAAGTGAACCAAATTTTGCCGTTAGTCCTTTTAAGCTCATTAATCGTTAACAAAAGCTCAAGTTCTTCAATTACAACAACAATTAATCATTGTTTCACGGTTTCTTCTTGATTTTGTAAAATCCCGCGAAAGATTCAATTCTTTTTTTGGTTTAAATCTAAGACTTGTAAAATCCCGTGAACGTTAATTGGTTTCAATCCACAACAACAATCACTTTACCTACTTAAGATCCTTGTTTATCATTTCACATCACTTTTGCAATGTCGACTCAACAAGACATTTATGCAGCCGGTTCTTAAAGCCGCCCTCATATGCTTAACAAAGAGAACTATGTTCCATGGTCATCACATCTTCTCCGGTATGCTAAGAGTAAACCAAATGGAAAGTTAATCTACAATTCCATTATGAATGGTCCATATGTCAGACGAATGATTCCTGAACCAGGTGATGCAGACCATGAAGTTTCTATTAATGAAACCTTTCATGAGCAGACAAATGATAAACTCACTGAAAAGGAGCTTAAATAGGTTGAAGCCGATGATCAAGCCATTCAAACTATTCTTCTCGGTCTTCCTGAAGACATCTATGTTGCTGTTGATAGTTGTGAAACTGCTTAGGAAATCTGGTTACATGTTCAACAAATGATGAAAGGTTCCGATATTAGAATTCAAGATAAGAAGGCTAAGTTGTTTAATAAATGGTAAAGGTTTACTTCCACTGATAGGGAATCGATTGAGTCTTACTATCAGTGTTTCTCAAAGTTGATAATGATTTCAAGAGAAACAAACACTTTCCAGAAAAGATTGCCAGTAATCTTAAGTTCCTAAACAACTTACAACTCGAATGGAGTCGGCATGTTACCATTATTCATCAAACAAAGCACTTGCATACAGCAGATTACACTCAGTTGTATGATTTCTTGAAGTATAATCAAAAGGAGGTAGATGATCTAAGAGCTGAACGACTTGCAAAAACACATGATCCTTTGGCACTCATGGCAAATTCCAACAATCCTTTCAATTATCCACTGTTTCACCAAGATCAACTATCATCAAGTACCTACATGCAACAACTACTTCCCAACAACAACAACAACAACAACTATAACCCATAACCATCATTCAACCAGAACTATATGCAACAACCAATGCCAAATCCCGAAGACATTACAGATCCTACAACCACAATGAACATGGCACTTGTTCTAATGGCTAAGGCATTCAAACTAAACTACTCAACACCAACCAACAACAACCAGATAATTCATTAAACCCTCGTAATAAGTAGATTGCTCAACCGAGTATGAATATGGGTCAAGACAGACATATGCAGTTGGTTGGAGGCAATGATGGGAATCAATTTAGACAGTATGTTGGGCAGAATGTTGGGAATCAAAATGGGTATAATGCAGTATAGAATGTCGGGAATCAGGTTGTTCAGAATGCAGTTCAGAATTCGGGTGTTCAGAATGTTGGAAATCAGAATGGGCTAATTGTTGTTCCGGGGATTGCTAATCAGAATCCAAATGGGAATGGTAATGTTGTAGCAGCACGGGCTGAGGGTAATGCGATTAGGAATAATGGTAATCAGATAAGGTGTTACAACAGCAGAGGATTAGGTCATCTTACTAGGAACTGCACACTTAGACCAAGGAGAAGGGATGTTGCTTATCTTCAGACTCAGCTGCTTATTGCTCAAAAGGAAGAAGCAGGAATTCAATTCCAAGCTGAAGAATTTGATTTGATGGCTGCTGCAGCAGATCTTGATGAGATTGAGGCAGTCAATGCAAACTACATTTTGATGGCTAATTTGCAGCAAGCATCGACATCGGGTACTCAAACTGACAAATCTCCCATCTATGACTCAGACGGATCAGCTGAGGTACACAACTATGACAATTGCTATGATAATGAGATATTTAATATGTTTACTCAAGAGGAGCAGTATACTGAGCTACTCGAACCCATTCTTGAATAACACCAAGTACAACAGAATGATAGTAATATTATTTTTAATATAACACCCTGTGTCTTCAAGTCATTGACGACGTCGATAAATCCACAATGTACCTTTTGTATTGTACGCGTTTGCTTTAAATCGTAAATATTAAGCTTGCACTTGAAGTGGAAAAGGTCACTCAGTCAATCGCAAAATGAAAGAAACAAATGCTGATTTGACCACTGAGCTTGCTTGATATAAAAATTCAAGAAAAAAGTGTTTGGAAATTAGTTCAAGAAAAATATGACAAACTTGAAAGATGTTATCAAAAGTTTGTTTATCAAGAATAATGTCTTACTAAAAGATAAATGCACTTCTTTAAGTTCCCGGTAAACAAATAACGACTTTGAATGAGGAAATTTCAAAAATTCTAAGTAAACAAAATTCAACGGAAAAATCAACTGTTTCTGCTCTTCTGAAAGAAAGAAAAAGATGAAGTTAATTTCAAAATATGCGTAGCGAGCTTTTTCGATAAACAAATCTAAACTTGAGAATAGATAAAGGTAAGTATGATAATATTTGGTTAAAACGGGGTCGTCCAATCGATTCAAACGATGCACATGCTTTCACCTAAGCCAGACTCGTTTTACCACACCGAACAGAAAATGGCTTTGGGTTATCAAAATCCTTTTTATCTCAAGCAAGCTCAGCGAAAACAACAAAGTTTGTATAATGGCAACGTGTTACTTGAAAAGCATGATCCTCCTGTTGTGCATGATTCGGAAGAGACACTGCAGCTTGCTCAAGAGAGTCGCCAAAAAATGAAACAATTGAACAAAGAAATAAAACCGGCAAACTATACAAAGATTAATCATCTTTCGGGGGTTTTTGTTTCTCAAACGGCCAAGTCACAAGAAGAGGTGTATTTTTTAAATACTTCCAAAACGGCCACTGTTTCAAAATCAATTTCAATACCGAATGAAGAAGTTTTGGATGACACTACTCTAAGTGTTGCTCGAAAATTTCTAAATGAGGTAAAAAGCACCATTGTGACTCTTCAACGTGTTGTCAAACATAGAATGACCTTAGATACACACAATTGGTCGTCCATTGCTCATCAGGAGATTCACAAAATTTTAAAAGAAGAAATTTTTCCTATCATCAACCAAGTGGATACTAGACTTCAGAATTTTGAAATTCAATTTTTGAAAGAAGCAGCCAAATTTGTTCGAGACTTTAAATCTCTTGCAAAAGAAGCTGATGGAATCTCTTTGCTTAAGACACAAGACTTGAAATTGGACAATTGAGCGTCTCTTGAGAGCAGTTGTCTGTCAAGACATTGATGTCTATTGTGGCAAAATCCATCGGTTGTGATTCATCAAATCTCCAAACTGAGCTTGACCGTGGAACGATACGACTTGAAAATTGTATCAATTAAAAGGAGAATGAATATGCTAAAACTTTGGAATGATTGGTACAAAAAGTGTGAAGAATGCTATAATGATGACAAAATTTCGTTCGATAAAGCTTATAATGACATGCAACAAAAGAATCGAAACGGTCTTGCAAGCTCAGTTGTTGGGAGACCAAAAGGGTTAAAATTAAGGTTACTCCATGTGTCTCAAATACCCTTGATCTTTGTCTCAGAATCTTGAAAATGAAATGTAGATTTGGTTCAGGTTCGGAATTATTAAAGGAAAATTGCTCACCTTAAGACCACATACATAAACCTGTTTGACTATATCTCTGTGACAACTGTGCTCAAACTAAAAACAATAAGTGACTCTTTGCCAAAACATTTACAAGATTACGATGCTATGAAAATTGCTAGCTAAGAGCCCAGTTATTTGATAAAGTTTCTGAACAAGTGGACACCACCAAAGGTACGAGTACGAATACTAAGTTTGCAAATCAATCAACCGAGAGGAAACCGTCTTTGCCACCTGTAAGACAACCAAATGCATTTCAATATGAACATACAACATCATCAAAAAATCGGGTTCCTCAAAAGGTTGATGAGATGAATGATTTGTCAAAACCAGTCACTTCAAACTCGGTACCCACACCACAAGAATCATAATTGGGAAACATGATATGTGATTGACTCTAGGAATGTTTGGAATTAATCCTTACAAGCTTTAGGGATGAAAGAAAGAGAAAACCGTATGTCCCTACCATCAGAGTTAGAGCGGAGGGTTAGGGACAAATCGTCTCTGGTTTCACAACCTCATGTTGTCACTAAGAAAGATGTTAATTCTGACTCAAATGGTTTATCTTCTACAGGAGTAGACAACACTGCTAAGACCAGAAGGCCACAGCCTAGGAGCAATACAAAGAATGATAGGGTCCCCTCTGCGTCTAAGAGTAGTTGCAACAAGAATAAAGAAGTTGAAGTAGAAGAACACCCTAGGAATTTACTGCTTTCTAAGAATAAGAAACATATTGTCATCTGCATGTATCAGCGTTATAAGCTTCTATTCGGGAATGATAAATCTGAAGTTGTTTGTGCTATGTGTAAGCAATGTTTAATCACTGCTAATCATGATGTATGTATGCTTAATTATGTAAATGACATGAATTCTCGTGGCAAGAAACAATGGCACATGGTTCAAAATAAAAAACACTGAAATCAAGAGAAACAAAAGCAAAGGTTATAAAGCCTATAGAAAGTTAGGTCAAACGAAAGACTTGCTTCACCTAGCCTATAAGCCTAGGATTTTTGACCTTTGGTTGGTCACCAACTGGAAGACTTTTTGACCTTAAAGGAAAAATAATCGCATCCAGTGAATCTGAGAGTCAATCTGATTGCTCTAATGGTGATAATGCTTGTACTTCTAACCCTTCGGAACCTACAATCAAACGGTTTCCAAATTCCACTTCTTTTCTTGGAGGTTTATCAAATTTGTTATGGTGCGGTCGACTCGGGTGCTCCAGCATATGACCTGGGAATCTAAAGCTTCTCATCAATTTCGTCTGGAAGTTTTTGGGAACTGTTCACTTTGGAAATGGGGGTATTCATGTTGCTGCAAATTTTGGGTTTGGTGATCTTGAAATGGAGAATTTTTTGTGATCACCAGGGTTATTTCGTTGAGGGTTCACCACTTCAGTTGGGGCACAATCTTGTTCTCGTTGGGCTGTTCTATGATTCTGATTTAGAGGTTGCTTTCAGAAGGAACATTGTTTTGTCAGAAATCTAGAAGGGGTTGATTTGTTATAAGGAATAACCGTTCAAACAAACCTTTACCTTCAATCTCACATGAAATGGCGCTGCTCATCCCCAATTTGCCTCCATGGCTTCGGAGCACTTTACCAAGTCATTGTTATGCATCAACGTTGTATCCCACCTAACTTTGACACATAAATGGACCTTGCCAAAACGATCTTGTCATCGGTCTTCCACAAAATTAAATATCATAAAGACATCTTTGTCCCTCCATTTGGTGAGCAAGGAAAATAAGAAAAAGGGCGTCTTCACCCACCCAAACTGTCCAAAATTCTAAGAAGAGGTTACCACCTTTCTTCATATGGATTTGTGTGTCAATGAGGATATTGCTAGCCATAAATGAATTAGCGATTTAGTTTTGGTGATTGTGACGATTACTCTAGTTACTCTTGGGTACATTTTATCAGATCAAAAGATGAAGCTCCAGAAGTGATTAAAACCTTCTTGAGCGACTTACTTGTCCTTATTCAGTCACCTACTGTCTATCATCTTAAGAACCGAGATAACGGTACAGAATTTCAAAAATCAAATCTTAAAGAATACTTTGATAGTGTTGGCATCTCTCACCAAACATCTTCTGTCAGAACACCTCAACAAAATGGAGTTGTGGAACGAAGAAACCAGGAGGTTAGTAGAGGCTGCTAGAACAATGTTGATTTTCTCTCGTTGCACGTTATTTTATGGGCTGAAGCGTTTGCTATGGTGCTTACATTAAACGCTCCATCATTCACCGCTCGATTTAACAAAACACCATACGAGCTCATTAACGGCAAAAAACCAGATATCTCATTTCTACATGTATTCGGGGCTCTTGTTTATCTGTTATCCAAGAATGTTCGTGATGATATTGGAGCTTTGTACAAAAAGGTGATTTTGGCTTTCTCATTGGTTATTCTGCTGATTCTGTGCTTACAGAGTCTACAACCGAAGGACAAAGAAAATCATGGAGACAATGAATGTGACATTTGATGAGCTTTTAGTCATGGCTTTTGAACAAAGCAATTCAAAACCCGGGCTTCAAGAATGCTTCTGGATAAATCAGTTCAGGACTCTAATTATTACTTATGCTCGTCCAACAATAAACAACTCAAAAACAACGAAGGTGAATTGGAGTTTTACTGTTGAAGCTATGTATGTTGATTTTTATTGGTGGTCAACCGTCATCTGCTCCAAGAACTGCTCCGGCTGCTCAAGCACCTCAAGTTCTTCAGACTCCAACGGCAACTACAACAACAGCAGACACAACACCGACACCAACAAATTCATCCTCTCAAGCTACAAATTTTTCAAATACTTCACAGGATGTTGACGAGCTCGAAACACTAACAACCTTGTTGCAGCATCACCGCAATTATAGCTCCGAACAATGTTACCAAATGCTAATGTTCGATGAAAATCGTTTGTATAATCCCTTTGCTACTCCATCCACTAGTGTTTGCTGAATCTTCATCCTCACAATATGTGGTTCCATTCGAACATGCATACGTTTACCAACGATACCCTCATGAATTTGAAGGAACTAAGGATTACCCCTTGGAACAAGTGATAGGAGAACCTCTTTCGACCAGTTTATGACATAGGAATCAACTGCGATCCGATGGTGACATGTGCATGTTACGCATTTAACGATAGCATATGGAACCAAAGAAATGTCAAGAGGCTTATGACCGTCCTGCAGCGGATTGAATCAATGCAAGAAGAGCTTCTTCAGTTCAAAAGGCTTGATGTATGGGTGTTAGTTCCTCTTCCGGATAACATAAAACCTCTTACGTTGAAATGGTTATTGAAAAACAAGCATGATGAAGAGAACACGGTCATCCGAAACAAGACTCGTCTAGTTGTGAGAGGGTACCGCCAAGAGGAAGGAATAGATTTTGAAGAATCTTCGCTCCTGTTGCTAGAATGGAAAGCTATCAGGATATTTTTGGCATTATGTGCACACAAAATCGTTCATTATGTTTCAAATGACATGAAAACTGCTTTCTTTCATGGTACGTTAAAGAAGACGTGTACGTGTGTCAACTGAAGGTTCATCGATGCTGGATCATCCCAACCATTGTCTATAAGTTAAGAAGCAACTATATGGGTTAAAGCAAGCACAGGCATGGTACGATGAATTGTCAATGTTTCTCTTACAGGAATCACTTTTCAAAGGCACTATTGATCCAACATTGTTTATAAGACGCTTCGACGACGACATCTTAGGGTACAGGTACTGCGTTGATGATATTATCTTTGGTTTACAACCCTAGGTTTACCTTAACTTTTTCTACCTCATGAAAAGCCGTTCGAATGTCGATGATGGGGGGAAATGACTTTTTTCATTGGGTTTACAAGTTAACCAATCTCCCGTGGCATCTTTATAATACCAGTCCAACTACGTGGTTCGAAATCCTTTAAAAAATGGATTGGAAAAACTTGTGATACCGTTGGTGTACTCCTTGGAGATCAAAGACAAGCTTGAACCTGATCAATCGGGTCTCAGTCGATTGCCAACAAGAATATCGTAGCATGATTGGTGCCTATTGTTTCTTACGTATGAGTAGACCGGACATTGTCATGCTACTTGTTTATTGTGCTCAGGTACAGGCTAAATCAACCGAGAAGCTCTAAGAGGTTAAAAGGATCATTTCGTTATCTCCGGGCAACCGTTAATACGGGTCTCTGGTATACGAAGGATTCTGGTATTGAACTAACGGATTTTTCAGATTGCTGATCCTACTCTTCTAACTAATGCGGGATGTAAAGACACCTTCAAGTGTACTTCCGGTAGAGCTCAATCTTAGCGAAATGTTGGTTAGCTGGTCCCTCAGGAAACAAGAAGACTGTACATGCGCTTGGTCTTTCCGCGGAAGCAGAATATGTGTCCTATCCATTTGCTGTGCCCAAGTTCTTTGGGTATGCGGACAAAAGTTAACGGATTAGGCTTTCACTTAACAAGATTCCAATCTCTGTGATTCGAAATCAGCCATAGCCATATCCTGCACCCGGTCCAACACTCAAGAACAAAACACATCGATGTCCGCTACCATTTCATAAAGGAACACGTGGAAAAGGGTAATCTACCTTCCCCAACACCACTTCTCCACCACACCACCACCCCCATCACAATTGAAACTGTATTTTTGTCAAGACGGAATTACATACTGGCGACCTCTACACAAAGCTCTTTCCAGTTGACCGATTTCTACTATTTGGTCGTCGCCTTGGGTATGCGCAGTTTTATCTCCTAAAGATCTTGAACGTCTTGCAAAAATTCAGTAATTTTCTTTGTATATATTTTGTTCAGAAAAACAAAATACAAAAAATATTAAAACCAAGAAAAGAAAATACAAAAATTATAAAACCTATGTAAATGCAAAATACAAATCAAAAATTATTTCAAAAAATTCAATAATATTCTTCTCCGACAGTCTCTCGACAATCGGTAACATTTGCGCACCTTGAAATGTTGATTAATATTAACACGGGTGAATAAATGAAGTTCGAGCGAGAGTTTTAAATGCTTTCAAAACATTGTCTTTACTTTTTCTCTACGACTTCTAAGTAAATGTCAGCTTAGGACTCGGTCTCCAAAGAAAGGAAAATGTTCATTTATGTACATTTATCCTTAAACAACGGGAAGTTCATATGTTCTCGGTCTTGAGCACAGTCATATAAACATCAATGTTTTGAATGTCTCAGAGAAGTGTAAGGAAAATGATGGTTAAATAAGATATTCTACACTTATTTTCCTGGTGAGCACACTTTTTCAAGATATTCTCAAAAAGAATTTTTAAATTCTTTAAAAATTCGTGGGTCAACAACTCCCACTCCAAGTATTTCAATTTATTCTATAATGAGTGGGAGTTTAGATAATATGATTATTCTGCATGCACTCCTGTTCTCCCTGACTTTGTTAGGCTCATGTGAATTCCAGAATCTTTAACTTGTTTTTAATTCAATTTTTGTAAATATTATTAAACACATTATGCAATTTTTGAGGCGGGAGTATAGTGATTAAATGTGATCAATACAGATCAATAACGGATAAGTTCTTCAATCTATAAGTGCGTTCCTAACCTCGCATGTGCAAAAAACTCTTTTCATTATATGGTGCATCTATGTGTAGGGGCAGCTTTTTTGTAATCTGGAAAATACTTAATGTGTTTCAAATGATTTCTTAGGACACGGTTGATTGATTTTTCATCAATTGGTTTTAGATCTTCTGGGGCTATATCTCAAAGTCCGACCCAACTGTTATTCTAGGGAGGTTATTTAAGTTTTTTTTTTATAAGGCGGTTAAGTGTTAGGTTATTTCGTTCAATTGATCCAGCCAGAACTGAGGGTCTTTAGGGATTCTACCCAGGAAACAACTCACATTAGATAGAGTGAAATTCCTAGTATGATTTGAAAAAAGGACGTTAGTGAGGAATTAAGGGAATAGTGCCGACTGAGATGGAGCTAGTGCTGGAACAAACCCGACAAGGTACTAGTCATGAAGTCTCGGTAAGCACTAAAGGGGATGAAGAATGAAAAAGAATTATACGGATAAAGGGTGAAAAGAAAGAAGCCATCCATACAACCTTAGGCAGAAACCGGGTCAATACATAATCTATCGGTAATCGCAAAGATGATTCTGGTATTGAAGATAAGTCATAAAGGGTATCCCACCAGGTGAGGCAAGCATACAACCCTCTTGCCACTCTGAACTCTCAAAAGATTTCTGTTTCATTTCTCACGGAGATCAACACATTTCTATCGGCTTTCTCACTCCGAGATCGTTGATATTGAAAAGGTGGCAGTCCGCTCCAGCCTCCGATTACCAAATAACAAATGTGCACTTATAGAGTCTAGAGCAACGAGATCTATCAAAAATTCTCACTAGGAACAAATTCCAATATACCCAAATGTGTGTAACATCATTATACAACATTTGGTTTTTTTTAGGTTTCGATCATTAAGTCTACGCATTATCCTTGTGATAATTGCCAGAACATCAGAGTGATACTCTTTAGTATTCACATAGTAACGATGGAATTCCTCTTGATGCCAACTTCAAACAAGCTTTGGTAGGTGACTTGCGAGATTTATAGTTATCAAACTTGTGTCAACTGGAAGAACGATGTGCGATTCTACTGAATCAAACTTGTTCAAGTAATATGAATTGCGGCTCAATCAGAAGATAGTAACTATCTGATTCACTCTTACCGTGTTGTCTGCTTGTGACGTCATGGTAACAGAGAACGGATAGGTCTAGCTGCGAAACCATGTCAAGGAGATTCTTCTGAATTCTACCTGATCACAGGCAGTATTTTATACTGTTTAACGGGCGGATACCGTGTTATTGCAACCGTATGCGACGAAGTGACAACAGTGGAACCTTCGTCCCATATTGTTTATCTCTAACATATACTTGCAGGATTTCCTGAACTGGTTGCAGCTTCTAAGTCCATGTCGACGTCAAGATTCAAGACCTTCATGCTCAATCCACAAAGATTAATACATGATGAAAGGCTCTCAAATCTATCAATGTCTTCCGCAATCTCTGGATGAACAAGCTCTTATACATAAGAAAATTTTGTTGGTAAAAGTATCATGTTAAAAGAAATGTTGAGGGAGATTGTTAGCAAGCTTTTAAGACCTTGAGCATGAGGGTGGAGACACAAGATCGCAAGGCGGCATAAAGATTCAAGGATAAAGATTTAGAGATCTCAGTAGTCAAGACAAATCAAGGCCAAAGACCCGATATCTAATAATTTGTCAAGAATATCAGTTAAAGATCAAACCAAGTCACAAGCATGCAAATAAAACTTCAAAAGGAATTCCTAAGAATACAAGGCTCCAAGACTCAAGACGTCACAAGAAGGATCCACAATTGAATGACCACCCCTTAGGGGGAGATTGTTAGCCGTGTATTTATTAAAGTGATGGTCATTAAATAAATTCCTCAGCCTTGTATAAGTAAAACGTTGTTTACCGGGGAATTTTATTTTAAGCTTAGTGGGCCCTAGTTGTCGGGCTCAAGCCTCATTTGTATAAGTCCGGCCTAACACAAAAGGCACACAAGAATAGTCCACTCTTGTAAACTATTATAAAAGGCCCCTCTCCAAGTGTGGAGAGGGTGTTGCTTCTCATTTTTCTTTTCATGAACAAGTAACCATTTTTTCCTTTTTACTTTCTCTCTCTAAAATCTTTTTTTCTTTTTGGTGATGAAATGATATCCTAACACTTATGTAATTCATTCAATCAATACAATATCTATCATATTACATGGTATCAGGCCTTCACAGCCGATCCCCAAAACCCTAAAATATCAACTCACTCTCGATTTAACAGTCGAACTCATCACTCTGCTTATGACAAACTCGAATATCTACCACCACCCCCTTCTGCCTTACCTTGGTTTGAAAAACTTACGCGGACATAACATCAATAGTATCGTACCCGAAAAAAACTCGTTCTTCAGGAATCAACTATCCCATGGAGTTACTTTTTCAAAGGGCACTGCAGCAACTTTAACGTGCTAAACCACATCGATGGATCGACGTCCATATCTGATCTACCAACCGACGAATGGATCACGGCTGACTCCATCGTAAAATCATGGATCTTTCTTACCCTTTCTCCAACGCTTCGGAAAAGGATGATCAGCACCAACCCTGCTTCGGCTAAAGCGCTGGGGGACACCATCGAAACCATCTTCCAAGAAAACAAAAGGTCTAAGAAACTCATCTAGCAAAATAACCATCAATCAAGTACCGTTGCTTATAAAGGTGTACTAGGTGTCATACAAATGGGCGACGGACTCACCAGAGCTACTTTCTAGATTGTTTCCATTATCACTCTTCCTTACGTCCTAGGCTCGACCATGGATGATGACGATATTGACCACCTATGCCTCAACGGCCTATGTGAAAAAATACGGGATCTTTCTTCCTAAACTTAAAGAGGTCTACACCAAATCACTAAAATAACTTACAAATAAAAATATAAGAAGATGCCTTGCTCAAATAATTGGTTTTTTTCCTCACAAAGATCCTTTTCCTGACCTAGCAACTGTTCGCACCATAGTCACGACTGAGGAGATGCGTCTCCGGTCTAAGCAACCGATACTCTCTACCTCCACTACTTCAAGCTCACCTTAAGTGCTTCTTGCTACCATCCCAACCACCGGAGTCAAGCAACCGCAACAATCATGGATCGAGATGCCCGTAATGAGAACAAGACCTGAGATCTTGCAGCAACTTTGGCCGAGGTTATTGCCGCTGTGGGGACGAATTGTCGTTTATTCATGGCCCTCTCCAAAAGGCACAACAACCCACGCCGAACTCATCTCAACATAATACTCGTCCATGCAACAAGGGCTGGGAACACTGGGTCTTAATTCAGCCAGCCAACAACACTTCTATACCCTCATTCAGCCAACAAAACCTGTTGGCCAATATGGGCTTATCCATTTCGAGGGTCAGAAACCAGGTCAACATAACAACAAATGGGCTTAATGGGCCAATGCCCATCCAGGTATTTCAGCAAACACAACCACACCAGCCCACGTTCGGGTTCAATGGCCACAGCAGGCCCTTTATGGGCTGTGTCAAAAAAACCAATCTGCTCCTGGTCCGACTAGTCAAGGACACAACTGCACATGCTTTTAGTACTTTGACTTGATAGGATCCGGCTGGCTAACTCAATTGGAACATGGATATGGTGCGTCATCTCACCTTAATCTTCAGTTAATAATCTTAGTATATTTTTAATTCTCGCATAATATCCATCTGTTCTTTCTGTTGGTGACGGGAAATCTATTCTGTCACCAACCCCGGGCCATTGCACGTCACCACTCACCTACCGTACACGTCACTTAATAATGTTCTCATTACACCAAATATTGTCAAAAACTTAATTTCTGTACGTCAATTCGTTCGTGAAAATAAATGTACAATTGAATTTGATGAGTTTGGTTTTTCTGTGAAGGATTTCTGGACTCGTCAAATTCTCCTCAGACGTGACAACTCGGGTGACCTTTATGCACGTCCGTCTCCGTCGTAACCCTCAGCTTTTCTGGTTTGGACAGCCACGTTTTCGGCACCAGACGACTTGTCATCGGGAATGGAAGTGCTACGTTCGTTAGTTTTAATAATTAAATTTCTGTAATAAGACCAAGTCTTCCGTGCTTTGCCTGCTTGTCAGCTTGGCAAACACGTGGGGCTCCTTTCTACTTTCAGAAAACTTATTGTTAGCTCCTTTTGATATTATCCATTCTGATTTATGGAATCTCCTATTACTAGTGTTAACGGGGTTATTAATTATTATGTCCTTGTTCTTGATCATTTCTTACAGTACTTATGGTGTACCCTTTACGAATAAGTCGGATGTGTTGTCCAAATTTATTCTCTTTCGTGATTTGTTAAGAACCCATTTGATTGTGACATTAAATCTTTGCAATGTCGATCATGGAGTGTGGAATTTGACCAATACTGGTCTTCACCAACTATTTTGACCAATGGTATTTCCATCGTTTGCTTGTCCCAAGACTTTCACAACAAAATGGAAAATCTGATACGAATGATAGCACATCATCTACACATGATTCTTACTTTACTTTTTCCAAGCTCACCTTGCCACCTACTTTTGGGTTGAGCTCTTCACATGTAGCCACCTCTTGAACATTTACCTCCTCCACGCAAATCACATTGTAATACCTCTCTCTCGTTCTTTTTAAAAAACACCGAACTAATGCGAATCTTCGTGTTTTTGGTTGCCTTTGCTTTCCTCATCTTCCACACAAATCACAAACTTGATAACCACGGGCTACACCGCAATTTTTCTGTGGATATCGACAAAAATCACGCGGATTATCGATGCCTGACTGAAAACACGAACAAAATCATCTTCTCACGTACATGTAAACATTTTGATGAGACAGTTATTATCCATTGGATCTATGATCTCTTGACTCACCCTCCGTACACATTTTTGGACACTTTGCGCCCAAATCATACTCTAAACATCATATTAAAATCACTCTGCATGGTCCCACTTTCCACCACCAAATATAAAATCTACTTGCTTGCTCCACCAATCCACACGAAGGCACTACTCCACCGGCTCACAAACTACATGAGTTATAACACCTGTGTTTTCAAGTCATTAGACATCGATAAATCCACAACGTACACTTTTGTTATAGTCGGTTTTGTGCATTATATCGTAAAGTTAAGCTATAATCGCGTATCTAAATAATTTAGTCGTTCAATGTAATACGGGCATCAAACATTATTGTTATGTTCATTCAAGCAAGGCCATTGTGTTAAGTTAATTATTTTGAGATAATTATTAACTTTTGTCATTTTATTTTATTGGTTGCGTAAATTGGTTCGTTCGCAATAAAACTGGTTTTTTTTGGCACTCCGGAACCACCCAAAACTTTTCTACGCTTCATACAAATACCCAATTTATACCTAATACTAAAATTTACAACAATATATCATTATATAGCTATATATGCCGAAATTAGTGCAATTTGTATACAGGTTATATAAGAAAATGAAAGTAAACCTTACAATGGTCAATGTACATCACATATTTTGCATTAAAGATAGCCATACCATGTTTTATATTGACCAACTAGTCTTCCTTAAGACCATGAGATTTGTCTAAGACTACTATTGCACCTTTTGACCAAGACTTTCCTTATATACATGCATAACTAGAGATAGGAACTCATACAAGTAAAACACTTAACCAAAAAGATCAAAAACCCTCCCTTTGGCTCTCTACTAGGCCACGGCTCAAACAACCCTTTGTAACAAATCCATACCAAATTTTATACAACCTATACACACCTATACACATCATATCTAAGACATTCTAAGATATTTCCAAGCATTGGTTAACCATATTCAAGCTTTAATCAAGAAAAGGGAAGCTAAGGTTTATTTAAGAAAACTAGGGTTTTCTTTGGTGCAAGCTTTGGATTTTTATCTAAACAAGGGTTTAGATTACATTGATCATCATCATCATACACCATAAGGTCATCTAGAACCCTTTATGTTCTTTCAATATTCATTTTATGCATATGTTAGTTCTATTGTAGCTTGAATCACCATGTAGGATTTTTAACATGTAAATGGAGTTTTTACTTGTAATGATCATTTTGCACACTATTATATATGTTGAGATATTGCTAATATCATGTTAAAAGGGATGAGAAAGTATTGTACCATATTAAGTTGGTGTAAAAATGATTAACTACAAAAGTAGTAAGGTATAAAAGCAAGGTTAAAAATGGATTCAACAAGGTCACTCAAAGATTCTGTCCAAAATTCGTATATATAACACATTATTTTATATTTTTATAAAGTAGTATGATTCACGACGATTCCGAAAAGGTAAGAAACTTGTCAAACGGATTTATAACGAAAAAGTTAGAGCGAAAACGAGGTATATATTCGAGGTATAAAAATTCAGCATTTGTTAAGTTAGTGGTTTCTGTCAGGATTTTTAAGATGGTATTTACGGCACTTTCGAGTCCGTTTCGGCCTTCGGCCGAAACATGAAAGTCGTTCGGAAGGTCGTTTTACTTCCCCGCGAGGTTCTTTAAGTCTAAAAGCGAGTGATAACGGGTCGTAAGGCGGGGGCAAAATCTCATCTGATGCGAGTGCTTTTTCGCCCATTTCGGTCGAGTTTTGGGTCTCGGACAGAACTGGAAAGTTGTTCAAAATATCGTTTCGCATAAATTCTCTTTAGAACCCGAGTCATGAAAATGTGATTTAGTGGGTCATTATAGTCGGGTCAGACTTAGAAAATAAACTATAACACTACCAGGAGTAACTAATACACTACCAGGAGTAACTATAATTACATTATTCAGATATTTATAAATGTTTTACAATTATAAATATGTTTTCACTCAAACAATTAGATAGTGATTAGCTAAATAGACTTATGCATGGTAGAGATTTCTCAATGTGATTAGTACTTATACGACCTTAAATTAAATAGGTTGCATTCAACGATTTGCGTTACTCATTATTTGTGATACACTTGGAATTTGCTCACTCAAGATGAGTTCATAGCCCCACGTTTTACATGATTTGTTTTATAAGTTTTGGGGTGAGAACATGCTTGTTTACAAATGCATTTATATGGTTGATAACAAATTGATTTACATACTCTTTTATATATCTCGCGATGAGATACACTACTTGGTTTACTTTTTGGACGTAAACACATACTTGACTTTTACTCGAATAATTACGGATTAGCTTAGGTTTCATGAACTGTAAATCACTTGGAGGGTGAGCGCGAATGTTATAAAATAGATCTATTGGGGATTGACAACCCCCGTTCGGGTGATTAGCTCTCACTAGTTCGAGATCGAACTAACGAACGTTATATCATGTCGGATTACGACTGGATTGGTGTCTACAGGGCCAACACTGAATACTAATGAATTTTTACCGTGCCTTGAATAAAGTGGCATACTTATAAGTCTACGTCGCAGTTCCATGAACTTAGAGTAATCGTAATCATTTCTCTTACATACTTGAAACTAATTGGGATATTGTGCTCATTATAATATCTACTTGAAACATTTTTGGATATTGTGCTCATTATAATATCTACTTGAAACATTTTGGGATATTGTGCTCATTACAATATATACTTGGAAACAATTTGGGATTATATATATTTTAAGGAAACCTATATACGTAGGTTTATGCGTTGCAAGTCTTGTATGGGCGAAACTTGGAACACAGTAAACCTATATATATAGTTTTTGGGATTTACAGTTATTTGTACAAAAACCTATGAACTCACCAACTTTAATGTTGACACTTTTAAGCATGTTTTTCTCAGGTGAATTAGATGCTTGGCTTATTTGATGTGCAATGGAGTCTAGACAATCCAAGAATACTTTTCAAACGACACTTAGAGGTCGTTCTCTCATGACTTGTGCAATGTTATTATGAAGTAACGCTCCCGGAAACATATTCCGCTGCGACCCAAATTTTGGGGGTGTTACAGATTGGTATCAGAGCCAAGGCTATAGAGAACTAGGTTGCATATTTTACCCTAGACTATAGCCATTTTCACAAACATTGCATACATCAAACATTTTCAAAGTACACAGATTTTCTATGGGATAGATGAACACTAGAGCCTTGTCAAGGTATGGTGGGTTGCACCATAGCCTCAGGACCATACATGATATTCATACAACATGATAACAATGTGAAGTTAGATGAACGTAAAAGGTTCGAGTATTGTCCATAGTCGAGTAAATTTATTAACTAGGTCGAGACGTATAACAATTCATGACTGAATCTCAAGACAGTTCTTGTTTGATGAGTTGCGAAATTGAGCCATGACAGGTTGTTACACAAATCGAGGTACTTGATAAATTCCCTCGAGGATGGTTAGGACTCGTGAGGCATTATGTGAAACAATTACGCGTAATTATAGTGGTAAGACCACTATAGGAATATTTGTCTGATATGTGCAGACACACTACTTGTTTACTTGCGAACGTGACTTAAGTATATATATATATGTATAAATATATATATACTTACCATACCTTGTGTATTCTACAATTATTTATATAAGGGTGATTTATATAAATACTGGAGCATTCCTTTAGGCAAGGTAGTACTATAAGCTCATAGTTTCTAAATGATACCTAAACATTAAGTTATCAAATATGATATCTTACCATCAACCATTTATGCCATGAGCGCACATTCATATTGACCATACATCACTTCACAACACTCTATTTCGAAGCATGACTTTTAGGGAATTAAACTAATTTTACATTTTTAGGATTTTGAAGGAAATGGCACCAAAAAGAGCCACAAGGTCAACACCAGTTACAGAAAATCCTACCACCACCACTGTCACCAATGCCCAACTTCAGGCAATGATTGACCAAGGTGTTACTGCTGCACTGACAGCACGTGATGCAAACAGGAATGGCGATGACAGCCATACTTCGGGAACAGGTGCCAGAAGGACCGAACGCGTTACTCGAGAATGCACTTACCAAGACTTCATGAAGTGCCAACCTCTGTATTTCAAAGGCACTGAGGGAGTGGTCGAACTAACCCAATGGTTTGAAAGGATGGAGACTGTATTCCGCATAAGCAACTGCTCTGTGGAAAATCAGATCAAGTTCTCCACTTGTACTCTTTTGGCAGGAGCTCTGACGTGGTGGAATTCCCACGTTAGAATTGTTGGTCATGATGTTGCGTATGCAATGACAACCGCAACCGAAACAACAACTATCATCAACAACAAAACAGGAGGCAGGAAACTGCTAGGGCCTATGCTGCAGTCCCAGCTGAGGGTAAAGTTTATGCTGGAAATCTACCAAGTCAATCGTGCAACTTTCACATAGTGGCATGCCCTCCGAAGTGTCAAAAGTGCCAAAAAGCTGGCCATCTGGAGAAAGATTGCAGAGTTAGACCCCCAGGTGCAGGAGTTTACCCTTATCAAGATGTGACGTGTCATGGATGTGGGGAAAAAGGACATTTTAAGAACAGGTGTCCTAAGGCAGGAAACCAGCAGAATGTGGGAGCTCGTGCGAGAGCTTACGCGGTGGTGAAAATCCGCTGCAAATTCCAATGTGGTCGCGGGTACGCTTCCTTCTTAATAATCACTACGCTTCTATTCTCTTTGATTCTGGTGCTGAAAAGAGTTTTGTATCTTCTGCGTTTACATCTTTCATCGATATTGCCCCAATTGCTTTAAACACTAGTTACGAAATAGAGTTAGCAGATGGAAAAGTAGTTAGTACCAACACTGTTTTACGAGGATGTACTTTAACCTTATATAACCATATTTTTAAAATTGACCGATCTCCCCGACCCGACTAGGAGTTCGATGTTATTATTGGCAATGGCCTGGTGTATCCACGAGCTATCATAGATTGTTGTGAAAAGATTATCCGTATTCCTCTTTCGAATGGCAAGATTCTTGAAGTCCAAGGCGAGAGGCCGGAAAAGGTCATGAACCACTTGCGTGTATCAAGGCTGATTAAAATAAGCTTGATGAATTCGAATTGTCCCCGAGTTTCTCTGAATGTATTTCCATATGATCTGTCAGTTTTACCTCATGTGCGTGGTTAGAAGTCTGCCGTCGATCTGATTCCAGGCGCATCGCCAGTTTGTTAATCGTCAACCAGATTAGCCCATCAAAATGCTAGAATTGTCGAACCAACTAAAAGAGCTTCAAGAGAAAGGCTTCATTCGACCTAAGTCACTCACCATGGGAGCACCTGTGCTTTTTGTCAAAAAGAAAGACGGTGCGATGAGAATGTGTATTGACTACAGAGAATTAAACAAGTTAACTATAAAGAACCGCTATCCTCTCCCCAGAATTGACGACTTGTTCGATCAATTACAAGGTGCGTGTTGTTTCTCCAAGATAGATCTTCGCTCAGGATATCATCAGTATTGAGAGTCCGAGAGGAAGATATACCGAAGACTGCGTTTAGAACCCGATATGGGCACTTTGAGTTCACAGTCATGCCATTGGGATGACAAACGCACCAGCAATATTCATGGACTTAATGAACCGCGTCTGCAAACCGTATTTGGACAAATTTGTAATTGTGTTCATTGACGACATCTTAATCTACTCAAAGTCAGAAGAAGAACATGAAGTTCACCTGAAGACGATTTTAGACTTACTCAAGAAAGAGAAGTTATATGCCAAATTTTCAAAGTGCGAGTTTTGGTTGAAAGAAGTTCAGTTCCTAGGTCATGTGGTCAACCATGACGGTATCCACGTAGATCCTAGCAAGGTTGAATCGGTCAAGAACTGGAAGACTCCTGAATCATCAACTGAAATCCGTTCATTTTTAGGATTGGCAGGTTACTACCGGAGATTTATCGAGAATTTCTCCAAGATTGCAAAGCCCCTCACCCTGTTGACTCAAAAGAACAAGACATATGTGTGGGGCGATGAACAAGAAGAAGCTTTCTGTATTCTAAAGGAGAAGCTATGCAATGCTCCAGTGTTAGCACTTCCCGATGGACCAGACGACTTTGTGGTCTATTGTGATGCATCAAAACTAGGTTTCGGGTGTGTGCTAATGCAGAAGGGCAAAGTGATAGCGTATGCATCAAGACAGTTGAAGACACATGAGAAAAATTATACCACAAAACACGACTGGAATTGGGTGCGTGGTGTTCCATCTTAAAATCTGGAACATTATCTTTAGAGGAACGAAAAGTGTTATCTACACTGACCACAAGTGAGTCTCCAGTACATCTTCGACCAAAAGAGTTTGAATATGCGCCAAAGCGTGGATCGAGCTGCCTGGACGAGGTGGGAAAAGTGTGAGATTCAAATACCACCCCGGGCATGGCGAAATGTGGTGGCCGATGCCTTGATAGGAAAGAAAGGCTAAGCCAAGGCGAGTACGTGCTATTAGTATCACTTATCATTCTGACTTAAGACTAAGATTTTGAAGTCACAGGGTGAAGCTTCCAAGATCACAAAGCCCAACTGAATGCTAAGAGGGTTAGAAATACCACTTGAACGGACGAGAAGATGGTGAAATCTACTTCTTTGCTCGTATCTGTAATCCAACATTGGTGGTGTAAGAAAACTGATCATGGACGAAGCTCATACTTCTAGATATTCAATACATCCAGGTGCAGACAAGATGTACCACGATCTGAGAGATTTGTATTGGTGGCCTGGTATGAAGAAAGACATTGCTGAGTACGTTAGCAGGTGTCTTACATGCTCTAAGATTAAAGCCGAACATCAGAAACCCTCAGGATTACTTCAACAACCAGAAATCCCTGAGTGGAAATGGGAGAAAATAACAATGGACTTAGTCACAAAGTTACCTAGAAGCAGCGGTGGGTATGATGCGATTTGGGTCATTGTAGATAGATTGACCCAAGTCCTCTCTTTTACCCATGCGTGAAGATTCAAAAACAGAGAAGCTTAGCAAGAATTTACATTAATGAATCGTACAAGACAAGGTAGTACCAGGGTGTCATCATTTCAACCGTGATGGTCGATTCACGTCACACTTATGGCAAGCTCTTCAGAAGGCGTTAGGTACAAAACTAAACATGAGTACGGCTTACCACCCTGAGACCGATGGTCAAAGTGAGCGTACCATTCAGACACTGGAGGATATGTTACGAGCTTGTGTAATGGATTTTGGTGGCAGTTGGGATACTCATCTTCCGTTGGTTGAGTTTTCTTATAATAACAGTTACCATGCGAGCATTAAGTGCGCACCATTCGAGGCTCTATACGGGCGAAAGTGTAGATCTCCCGTGATATGGACTGAAGTGGGAGAAAATCAGCTTATTGGACCAGAACTTGTACAAGAAACGACAGAAAAGATTTTTCAGATTAAGGAAAGGTTGATAACGGCAAGAAGTCGTCAGAAAAGCTATGCTGATAAGAGACGTAAGCCTCTTGAATTCGAAGTTGGAGACCGAGTGTTACTTAAGGTATCTCCGTGGAAAGGAGTGGTACGATTTGGTAAGAAAGGAAAGCTGGCACCACGGTATGTGGGACCGTTCGAAATAATAGAGCGTGTTGGACCAGTAGCCTATCGAATAAAGATACCCTATGAAGGCCGAGTTGGGGTTCACATCACGTTTCATGTGCGAACCTCAAGAAATGTTTGGCGGAGCCAGATGTTCAAGTGCCTTTGGACGAGATCGAGATTGATGAAAATCTGTGATTTGTCGAAGAACCTATTGAGATAGTGGAACGAGATGTGAAGAAGCTAAAGCGAAGAAGAATCCCATTGGTCAAAGTACGTTGGAACTCTCGGCAAGGAGCTGAGTATACTTGGGAACGTGAAGACCAATTCCGGAAGAAATATCCGAATCTCTTCTCTGAATCCGTACTTTCCTCAAGTGCCGCAACTTAAGCCTTGAGGACAAGGCTCTTCTAACCGGAGGAGACTGTAACATTCCGTATTTTCAGGTCATTTTCGACGTCATCTATTTTACGAGTTAATTTTTTTTTCTCGTACGCGTTCGCTTTTAATATTAAGGATGGGGTTAAATCGCGTAAACTAAAAACAACGATGAATGTTAAACAGACACCAAAGGGGGGGGGGGGGGGGGGGGGGGGGGGGGGGGGGGGGGGAAAAAAATAAAAAGGATTTCGTCAAGCAAGCCATATACTACTTTTAGGAAAGTAGTAATCAACTTTTTATATTTTATTTTTTGGTTACGTAAAACGTTTACGTTTCGCGATAAATGACAATTAGTTATTCCCGGAACCCTTAAAATTAACGTACGCTTCAACAAATACCTACGTTTATATACAATGATCGAAGTTTATAAAACTTTATGCATATGTATATATTTATACACGTCTCATATGTATATACAAGATAACAAATACTTTATAAAATAACCAGACATACAAGTAAACTTATATAAAAAATGACTTTACAATTTTATATAAACTTTACTTTAGACTTACTTTTATAAATTACACAGTAAACATATACATTATATAAAAGAAAATAAGCTAGGAACACCTCCCTTGAAATCATGGGATGATTCCCATTAGGAGGAACCAAGAGACCAAGGCTTTAAAAGCCTTGTTCCCTCCTTTCTTGTCCCCTTGACCCACGGTCAAACCCCCTCCCCATGGTCGTTTTGTTTTGTTTTTTGCTTTGATTTTTTCTAGTCAAACTTGGCTAACTAAAATATCTAGTAACCTTTTCCTATAAATACTCATGCATATGTGAAGTTTACATACACTCTTTATACTTACAAAATTCATTTTCTTCTCTCTTTTCATAGCCAAAACCCACGGCATTATAAGCCATCCCAAACAAATCATACAAAATTTTTCTACAATCCATACAACCCTATACACATCCA
Source organism: Tanacetum coccineum (assembly GCA_026074375.1). Classification (NCBI taxonomy): domain Eukaryota; kingdom Viridiplantae; phylum Streptophyta; class Magnoliopsida; order Asterales; family Asteraceae; genus Tanacetum; species Tanacetum coccineum. Next base: position 31,751 of record BQNB010011856.1, on the reverse strand, counting down.
TTCTAAGATATTCTAAGGTATTTCCAAGCATTGGCTAAGCATTTTCAAGTGATTATCAAGTAAGAAGGAAGCTAGGGGTTTATTAAGAAAACAAGGTTTTCATTGGTGCAAGCCTTGGATTTCTATCCTAAACAAGGGTTAATATACTTTGTTTCATCATCATCATACATCATAAGGTCTTCTAGAACCCTTTATGTTCTTTCAATATACATTTTATGCATATGTTAGTTCTATTTTAGCTTAAATCACTATTTAGGATTTTATTATGAAAATGAAGTTTTTATTTGTAATGATCATTTTGCACACTATTATATATGTTGAGATATTGCTAATATGATGCTAAAAGGGATGAGAAAGTTTTATACCATATTAAGTTGGTGTAAAAATGATTAACTGCAAAGGTAGTAAGGTATAAAAGTAAGGTTAAAAATGGATTCAACAAGGTCACTCAAAAATTCTGTCCAAAATTCATATATATAACACCTTATTTTTATGTATTTAATTAAAATAGTAATGATTCCCTCGATTCCGAAAAGGTCAGAAACTGTTTAAACGATTAATAACGAAAAAGTTAGAGCGAAAACGATGTATATCTACGAGGTATAAAAAAAAGTCCAGCATTTGTTAATTAATAGTTTCTGTCAGGATTTTAAAAATGGATTAGCGGTACTGTTCGAGTCCCGTTTCGGCCTTCGGCGAAACATGAAAGTTTTCGGAAGATTCCGTTTTACTTCCCCGCGAGGTTTCTTTAAGTCTAAAGCGGAGTGGATAACGGGGGCAAAAATCTGGCTTTTTGGTAATTAATACACTGCATCAGACCTGATGCGAGTGCGTTTTCGCCCATTTCGGTCGAGTTTCGAGTCTCAGACAAAACTGGAAAGTTGTTCAAAATATCGTTTCGCATAAATTCTCTTTAGAACCCGAGTCATGAAAATGTGATTTAGTGGGTCATTATAGTCGGGTCAGACTTAGAAAATAAACTAATATACTACCAGTAGTAATAACACTACCAGGAGAAACTAATATACTACCAGTAGTAATAACACTACCAGGAGAAACTAATATACTACCAGTAGTAATAACACTACCAGGAGAAACTAATATACTACCAGTAGTAATAACACTACCAGGAGAAACTAATATACTACCAGTAGAAATAACACTACCAGGAGAAACTAATATACTACCAGTAGAAATAACACTACCAGGAGAAACTAATATACTACCAGTAGTAATAACTATAACTACCAGGAGTAACTACAACACTACCAGGAGTAACTACAACACTACCAGGAGTAACTAATACCCTACCAGGAATAACTATAATTACATTATTCAGATATTTATAAATGTTTTACAATTATAAATATGTTTTCACTCAAACATTTAGATGGTGATTGATGCTATATAGAATATTATGTGGTTATCAAAAGTGCTATAATACTAGGGAGTTTCATAATGAGGCCTCTTCGGATGGCGTATCGACGAGTTGTTGGATTTACGATTTAAAGTGTCCTAACTCCTCGTACGTCATGTCATGACCTCTTAATTATGATAGCCCGAACAATAGTATGATGATAACTATATAGGATTGTACATGGTAGTTATTAGACAATGTACTTGAGTACTGATACGACCCATATTTTACTTAGGTGCTTTCCGGATACTTTCGTGATACATTTTTTTGCCATTTACCTGATTATTTCATCACATCACTCCTAAGGTGAGTTCATAGCCCCATTTCTATCTCCTTGTTTTATAAACTCTACGGGGTGAATTACATGCTTGTTTTACTACGGACACAAGTGTTTTTGTTTTAAACGTATGCAATCCAGATTAACCTGCAAATTATTGCATAAGTTACCACAGTGCCATCTAAGGCCTACCATATCATGAACTGTCAATTAACACTATTGTGAGGCTAGTGTTGGGGGGAATTTGATAGATCTATCCGGTGACTAACCATCCCCACCTTGAATTCGGTCACAAGTGACCATGTGCAATTTAAGCATTGAGATAACTTGTAGGTTGTTTGGCAAGACACCCTTCCCCACTTGGGCAAAAACAATTAAGGCTTCGAGGTCATGACTTATTGCAATAATACATGTTTTTATTGGACTTCGGAATAATGTACTTAGTCCTCCATTACTTAAATTCTTGTGGTCCACACTTTACTTATAAACACTATGAATTCACTCGCAACCTTTGGTTGACCTATAGCATGTTTAATTTCAGGTCCTCGGATATAAGCTGGATGGGACCGTATGGATATCGATGAAACGATTCTGTGTATTAATTAAATTCGATGCAACTTTATCTATAAAAGCTTTATGTCGTCTTTTGGGATTATTACGCTTGTTTAAAGATCTTATGTAGTAGCTTTTCTTTTCAAAACTTATGTAACCTAATGTATAAACTCTGAGTTTTCCTATAATGCATCGAATTTCTTGTTTAAAACGCCATTTTAAGTCGTTTCCTATATCTTGATTGTTGTACTTTGACGTAGCACCCCAATGTTACCATTCCGCTGCATATCAGATTTTGGGGGTGTACTTTGACGTAGCACCCCAAGTAAAACCGACGCACTTTGCTTCTTTCTTGGACTTTAATTCTTTGTCTTCATTTAGCTTGAGTTCCATATGACATAAACACTTGTATCTTTAACACTTTATGATAGGAATATCTTTAAGTGAACTTTCACATATTTCACGCTATTAAGCATCGAAAGTTCACGAGAAATGCTTATAATATATATAAGAACACCACGAAATATGTATAATAAAGGCGTTACATCACCTAAAGTTTGGGCTCGTTTAGATGTTGTTTTTACAATGGATCAACAAACACATCTAGTGATCTTTCTCCTACATCCTTCAACCAAATTCTACTAGCAAAAAACCCAGGATCATTTAGAAGACATCTTTCAAGATAATAAACACTCCTGTGCACTCTACTTGGAACTACAGTTCATAAATACTCATCTTGCCAACTTTGCAAATGTCTCTGCCTACTCTCAAGAGTTAAAACTCTTAATTGATCAACTTTCTAATGTTGGTCAGCCCGTGACCAATGATCGCCTTATTCTTTAATTGCTTGATGAATTAACATAGAGTTATGACAGTGGTTGTTGTTATTCTTCAACAAAGTGACCCACTTCCCCTGTTTTATAAAGCCCGTTCCAGACTTATTATTGAGGAACCCTATAAGACCAAGCAAGTTGTTAATGCAACGACCATTGCTGGAACTGCTCTTCTCTCTACAACTTCTTAAGCTAAAGCTCAATCAGGTGGTTCCACCAACTTAAAATCACCTTCTGGTCCCGTGTTTTCTTCAAATAACCGTGGTGGCAGGGGAGGTGGTCGCAACAACCGTGGTGAATGTGGTGGTCGTGGTCATGGACGTGGCAATGGAAACTACAATCACAACTATTAGATGCATGGTCAACACCAACAATAAAAAGTTTAGGGTCTAATTTATCCATGGGCTTGGGTTGTTCCACCTGGCCCATATCCCACCAGTGCTTGGTCTAGGCCTACTTACCCACCTAGCAGCCAAGGTATACTCGGCTCACACTCATAAAAGGCTTGTGCTACCTCTGTTGCACCTCCTACAATGTATGATCCAATTGATATAGAGAGTGTTATGCACACCATGACTCTCAATCCTCCTGATGATAATTGGTACATGGATGCCGGAGCTACGTCTCACATGATGACCACTCAAGGTAAACTCTTGTCTTATTTCAGTTTGAGCTATCCTAAAAATATTATTGTTGGCAATGGTCATGAAATTCCTATCCGCGATTACGGACATACCACTATATCAAACGCCAAACGTCCATTATTATTAAAACATGTATTACATTCTCCTAATCTAATTAAAAACTTAATTTCTCTTCATCTTCTTTTCATTAATAATAATGTTTCTCTTGATTTTGACCCTTTTGGATTTACAATGAAGGATTACCCAACGAGGACACCACTCATGAGATGCAACAGCATGGGGAGCTTTACCCGATCACCACCTCCATGCTTCAACAAATTCAACGTATGTCTACTTTTATTGTTTTTTCTCAAAATTTGTGGCACTATCGCCTTGGGCATTCGGCCGTTAATGTTTTAAGATCACTTAGGAATAAAAATTACATTCAATGAAATAAGTCTAGTTTGTCTTCTATTTGTCAATCGTGTATTTTTGGTAAACATGTTTGGTTACCATTTATGATTCTTCGTCACATACTTTATCACTTTTTGAAATTATTCAATTAATCTGTGACCTCACCCGCTTGAGCACGGTTGGGCAATCGTATTATGTGGTTATTTTCTTGATGATTTTTTCTAACTTTATTGGACTTTTTCCCATTGACATAAATCAAAAGTATTTTCATTTTCTTTCCTTTAGTGCTTTACCATAAACATCAATTTCAAGATCATCATTCTTTTAGTATGATAAATGGAAAAAAATATGCCATAACAATTTTCTTCAATTCGCAACATATTCGAATGGTTTTTTAGTTTCTTGGTCCTCATACTTCATCACAAAATGGGAAAGTCGAAAGAAAAATTTAAGCCATTAACAATATTATTTCGACATTACTGTCTCACTCATCTATGCCGTAACATTTTTGGTTACAAGTGCTATGATTTACAAACAAAACAAATTTTTCTTTATAGACATGTTGTATTAGATGAAAATAAATTTCCATTTGCCACATTAAACAACCCAACACCCACTTATAAATTTCTCAATGAAGGTTTACATCTAATTTTTTACAATGCTTGTGATTTCTAGACTACCCCACCTACTGATGTTACTTCCCTAATGGTTTCTTAGTCTGAAATTGAACAACCTACGACCAGATTGTTAGCTGTTCAATAGTTGTCATTAGTCTTAAGTTTATAAGATAAGTGGACAACTGTATGATTTTGTCAATCATTTATTATAGATTGTCAAATCAATAGTTAATGTAATCGTTGTCCTATCTTGTGTATGAGTTGTATCCCCAATCCACAGCCTTATCCTAATCTCCTTATAATCGATAAGTACCAACCATGTGTTAAAGAATGAACTAACGAAAACATTACCATTTTAACATACTCTCTTACTTGGTATCCAAAGCTAGAAAGATCATTAAAGACCAAACCTTAAACATCATCACAAATAGTTGTCCTTCGGTCATCGCAACCTCGTCGCTGATTCAAGGGATCCCAAATTCATTTGCCCTTTTCTAACTTGTAGTAGCATTACTTGGGCATGTTAATTCTTGACTAGTTCATCAGGATAACAACATTTTGTAGAGTTTTCTTTGGTTGTTTTTAATAAAGACTGCTAAGGCACCATCACTTTGTGCAAAGATATGATGATTGGTAAAGTGAAGTATAAAAAGAAATGAATTCATGTCACAACACCAAGGTTGGTGGGAGCTTATGTAACTGTGAAGGGCATGGGCTTTCCACAGTCACACAAGTGGATCAGAGAAAAGATATGGATGGGCCACACTAGTCACATGATGGAGTTACTAGTTGACAGCCAACAAAAAAAACATTTTATTTTATTTTTATTATATCTTTGAGAGAATACTTTGAATTATTCTCCGTTCTAGGGATACTTTGAATTATCTCGTAATTTGTGTTGGTGAGAATACTTTAAATTATTCTCCGTTATAGTGATACTTTGAATTATCCCGTAATTTTTGTTGGTGATTTGTGCTAGGTCACAAATCCGCACGACTGTTATTTTTCTCTTTTCTAGTTTTCTACTCCAGTCTGAGCTTTCGCGATTTCGCCGCTCGGACTGCGGGGGAGTGTTAGCTGTCAATTAGTTGTCATTAGTCTTAGTTATAAGATAAGTGCGACAACTGTATGATTTGTCAATCATTATTATGATTGTCAATCATTAGTTAATGTAATAGTTGTCCTTATCTTGTGTATGAGGTGTATCCCAATCTCATCCTTATCCTAATCTCCTTGTAATCTATAAGTACCAACCATGTGTTGAGGAATGAAATACGAAATACATTACCATTTTACATTACTCTCTTACACAGATCACCTCCACAGCAGCCCGCTGTTGAGGTCTATACTTCTCCACAGTCACGTCCCTCTACTCCTGTCTAACAACACCCTCCTAGTCTAGTTGTCTCTCGGTCTCAGGCCTCATTACTTCACTCTATGACCATTCCAAACAGAAGCCCACTTGTATCCAGGTCTCGACCCACTTCTACTGGTAATCATCAGTCCATACTCCTGCTCGGTCCATGACCATAAAGAGTATGTCAGGTATTTCTAAAAGTAAAACACCATTTAATCTCACATCTTCTCTCCATCCCTCATCCCTTTCTGTTAATCCCAAAGTTACCTTGTCTGACCCGAATTGGAAACATGCCATGAATGACGAATACAATGCTCTTATTGCTAATAAGACTTGGGTTTTGGTTCCTCGTACCCTGATATGCATGTTATTCGTTCTATGTGGATTTTTAGACATAAAATGAAATCTGAAGGTTCTTTTAAGCGATACATACTCTATTATTGGCAATGGCAGTTCTTAACAGTTTTAGTTGATTACGAGGAAACATTAGTCCGGTTGTCAAACGATACTATATGTACGACGTCTTATTTTGGCACTTCCCAATCATGGCCTATTCATCAATTAGACGTTAAAAATGCATTTTTTTCATGACATTTTAAAAAAGGACAACTTTATCTATATCCTTGGTAAAACTTAAAATTACATCAATATCCTTCTAAATTTTATAATTACTTCATTATTCTTTCAAAACTACAAAATTCACATATTTACCTAAAATGACTATTTAATTATAAAAAAAGATTTTTAATAATTAAAATTGAAATTTTAATTTATTTAAAAAGTAAAATGACATTTTTAACCCTTGTAAACTTTATCAAATTAAATGTTTAACTGGTGTACCTTCAATTAAATGTTTAGTGCAACAGGTTTATTACTTTGCTTCTTATGATCAATTAATTACTTATAAATAATAAATTAATTACTCACATTTATTTACCAAACGACTTAAGAATTATGGCATGTACCTATGCATAGCTTGTTGTTGTACCAGTGAAATTCGTGTACAATTTTACACTAGCAGGTGTCTTCAAAAAAATTTACATCAAAAGCTCTTGAACTAAAAAACAAAATTGTGTTTGCCCTACTTAATTAACTAACACATTAACAAGAAAAACAATTAAAAGTAAAATAAAAATAGTTCACTTCCAATTTATGAGAATGACCCATGAGGGGAATCATGATATTTAATGGATCTTACATCATTAAGATTAAAGAAAAATTACAAGACATGGGAAGAAAAGGATGATTTTACAGTTTAATTTGTTGGGTTTTGCTAACAACAACCCTATAGGTTGTGTTTAAAGGTTATTATTTTGTAAAAATAGCATTTAATAAACTCATTATTTCCATGTTTATACATATTTAATGATTATAATTATAAGAGGTGTTATTAAACAAGGAATGTTTGAAGTTAATTCATGGTTGATTTTTTAATTAAGGCAAACTTAAACACAACCCATAGGGTTGTGGTTAGCAAAACCTTAATTTGTTTGATTAGGAGTGAAGGGTAAAAAGGTAACATAATTAGTTTTATTTAATTTTCACACTAGATTGTTGACTTGGATACATTTAAAGATTTTAAAGATCTGAAAGGATATTCAAGTAATTATGAAATTTAGAAGGATATTAATGTAATTTTAAGTTTTTCTAAAGATATGGATGAAATTCTCCTTTAATACATGCATCAACCAATGTGTTTTTTGAGATGCTTCTTATCCGAATCATGTGTGTCTATTGAAGAAGTCTCTATATGGCCTTAAGAAAACACCACGAGCTTGGTATCAACGGTATGCTGGTTTTGTATCTATTGTTGGTTTCATACATAGTAAGTCTGATCACTTATTTTTCGAGATGGTAGTGATGAGTCATATCTACTTTTATATGTTGATGATATTATCCTTACCACTTCTACTACTTCACTTCGTACCTCACTTATGTCAAAGTTGTCAGATGAGTTTGCAATGAAAGTTCTCGGGCCATTAAATTACTTTTTGGGTGTTGTTGTCTCACGCACTTCACATGGAATTTTTTTAGTCAAACAATATATGTCAAAGAGATTATCGAAAGAGCATGTATGTCTTCATGCAAACCGACACATAGTCCTATTGATACAAGTTTGAAACTTAGTGCTTCTTCTGGTGACCTATTTTCAGATCCTACTTATTTTTCATGCCTGAAGTGCTTTGCAATATCTCACTTTCACCCGTCCATCATATCTTATGTCGTGTAAAAAATATGCCTTCATATGTGATGAGGTGTCATTTTATACACTTTTTCGGAGTCATTAACCCCCTAAATCATGCAAATATGCCTATATTATGTGCTTAATTATTTGTTTTTGTGGTTTTAGCACTTGGATGGCATTTGGAGGAAATACACGTGACTTGGGCTCATTTAGAGAAGAAACAGACAAGACTACAACTCTACACCAAATCCTTTAAAGAAATCGTGCATACAGAGCCTGGGGACGGCGTTGCAAGTTACAAGTGATGGCGTCACAATTTACAAAGCGACGCCGTCAGAGATTTGATGACGGCGTCAGAACGGTAGCCGACTTAAAGTGGCTCTAGAAGATTCGACGTGGCGACGGCGTCACGACTATAACACGACATCGTCGCGCTGCTTTTCCTATATATACAAAACCGATTTTAGGGTTTTAAGTGTGTAACTTTTAGTATAGTTTTGGGAGACGAACCCTAACTTTTATATTCAAGCTTGAAAGCTTTTTCCATGTTTTGTTTTTATAATTACAATAACTTATTTAAATCTTGTATTGGTGTCGTAAAACCTATTACTCTCACCAACCGTTGTGTTGACGTTTTAAGCATCATTTTCAGGTGAGCGTTATGAAGATACTGAAGTTAATAAAAGTGGCTAGAGAGACCATTAGGCTACATTGGAAGTTCCCATTTGATTTTGTTTTGTATTTTGTTGCATGGATTCTTGAATGATTTTATTAGGTTTGTGAGTCATTGTCTTTGTATTGAGGAGACCCCTTTTTTATTAATACAAGATGTCGTTCTTTTGTTTTCGGTATTGTCATGACACATCGTGTCTTTTATATTAGTTATGCATGTAATGATTCTCTATTGTTGACACCATTGTGTTGTGATGATATCCATGATGTTACGCCTCGTGTTTCCTCCTTGGCGGGGTGTGACATTAGTGTCACCTCTGGTTATGGTATTAATAAATTGCACCAAAAAAGAAGTACGGAATTAACTTGATCAACTTGGTAATGGTATACCATATATCCTAGCTTATGTTCCTTTATTATACGTGCCAAACTATTATCTTATATTCTTTCTCTTTAAAGTCTTATTTCATTAATAAACTACTCTTGGGACGACCTCGGATTTACCATTCTGTACTACCCATGATCGGGTTCTCTGCCCGTTAGTGCGTTGTAAGGTAGATCGAGTTTATAAATTTAAAACTTGGTAAAAATATATTTTGAAATAAAATACGCATCAAGTTTTTGGCTCCATTGTCGGGGAGTAGTTAATTTAATGACTTAAGATTTCATAATATTTCTAATCATCTTTTCTGAGAAAATGATACAGGATACAAGAATTTAACTAAGCAATGAAGCCGTGAATAAAGTCGAACTTAACGACTAAATAAACAAAAGTGCTGACCAGGAGACAACCCGTTAAGGTGAATGGCTAAAATTCAACAACCGTAACTTCTCTCTTGACAGTCGAAAGGAATTTTGGAAGAGGTTTTCGGAAATTCGAATCAAGGAAATTGAGTGCCCTGAAGGGCTTAACTTTGAGGAATTTGGTGCCATCCACGAAGGAATGGCTCTCCAAAACCTCAACCAGTTTTGCCATGTTAGCTATGAACAAGATGATAGGCACTTTACTTCTCAAGCCTGGAACAGGTTGTTTAGGATTAAGAAGCAGGTTGTTAGGGAGTATGTCATGGAGTTTCTGTCAAGTTTTACCTTCAGGAACCACATTGAGGAGTTGGATGTAGTTGATACAATGGTTTTTCAGCTTGGTGGGGAAGGAGGAGCATGACCATGAGACAGTTCATCCAGGCTCTTGGTCTGTATACACATGAAGAAATGAATAACAACTTGTTTGAACCTTTTTATGATTCATGTTACAGGAGCAGGCCCATCAACTACGACCCTACCCCATATGTTCTCAACATCACCACCGTGCTAACTATGACACTCGACACCCACCATCATACACCTCAATCCGAAATCCCATCCGCCGTTTGGTGCACCGTTTGCTCACATTGTCTGTTGCAGGTAGGCACAGTGTGAAGGAGAAGGTCACTCTGGATGACCTATTTCTATTACATAGCATAGATGGAGGAGTTAGTGTTGATGTTCCTTGGCATGTAGCCAAGTTTTTGTGTGATAAGGCAAAAGGATCTAAGAGAAAGAGCCCGATTGTGGGGGCACATTTGATTGGGAAGATTGCTAGTTACTATGGTTTGATGACATTGGGATCTTTAATGAATGTTAAATTGGGACCTGAGACCTCTTCTATGAGCGTAGCCAAGTTGGTTGATCTTGGCATATGCAGGTACAATGGTCTGGGCATTGGTGAAATGGTTGTTGAGATCCCCGAGATTGTTGGGGACGATGATGTTGGAGCAGGACAGGCTGAGATTAGGGGAGTGGGACGGCACCCTAACATATCCAATGCCAACAGTCTCAGAGCTATGGATGAAAGGCTAGGAGAGATAGTGAACGACATTGATGAGCTCACTTATGTTGTATCAGGGATGTCTGAGCAGTATGACCAGTTCTATGGAGAATTTGGGCAGTGGCAAACTGAGCGGGAGAGGTTCATTTCATGGAACACTGATCACCTTTCACGGCTTCAAGCTCATCACCACATCGATCACACCTGTTATGATGGAACTCGCTATTCTTATGTCCCGAACATTCCTGGTCTTGGGGTTCAGCATGGTGTGAACTTCATGTCTGCCACTCCTGGTTACTCTACTGCTCCTTCTCCTTCTGCTAGCCAGTTTGGTATGTTTGGTGACGCTCAACCATCACTATCTTGCAAATCAGGATGACAAGAACGAAGACTGATTCCTTCGTTTTATTTGGGAACCTAAGAACAATTTGAGTTACTATTTACTTTATGTCTGTAAATAATTAGGAATTCATAGGAGTTGAGTTTATCACTTCTATCTATTATTGTTGCTACTAACAGTTGTGTTTGGAGGAATTCTTGATCAGACCTTTGTTACGGCGTAAGCACATTTAGTGTTGCGTCGTAACCACATATGCAAAGAAAAATGAGTTTACCCATTTACATTACTAGGCTTTCTTTGATTGGACTAATCCAATCGTCTCCCTCAGTTCTTTTATTTGATGAACATCTCGTTCACATATTACTACAAGGGAACTTTTCTTATATCTTTTTCTTTTATTTACAAATACAAATGGGACTTTGTATTATTCTAGTTGGGGGGAGGAAAAGAAATAAGAAACACATTATTAAACACTTGATCTTGCCTTTAAAATTTTCTAGTTTTCTTTGAAAATTATGCCAAATTTAAAATTTTTGATAAATTTTTCTTAAATAACTAGAATTAATCTTTGTCGAATGCACATTAACCTTTATTATACTTGGTGAGATTTATGCCTAATATTCCGTTTCCACCATATTACTCAAAAATCCACCAAAATATTGAGTGTGTCGGTAGTATTGTAGACTTTAAAACTTGGCATGTACATCATTTCGAGACCTAATTGATTAGCAGGAATAATTAGTTCAAGAAGGCAACACTTAGGAAATCTCCCAAATAACCTATATGTGTGTGTTTATCGACTTGTTACACTTCTAACTGTCGGGGGGGGGGGGGGTACCTCCGTGATAAAACCCTTTTGTTGCACTCATATTAAGTGCAAGGATCACCCGAGATCACACATTGTTATAACACAATCCTAGTTTTCTCCTACTCTATTATGTTTCGTTACACCATTTCACTTAGCCTACCTGTATGTCTTAACTTTTTTTGTGTGGGTAATCTCTGCTACTTAAGTCTATGGTTCGGTGAAAATTGGAACGAAAATTATTGGCTTCTCGTGGCAAGAGCAATCAGTTATGATAGCTATAAAGACCCCCTATATCATTACTTCTGCCATTGTTTATCTCAAGTGGGGGGATGTGCGTATAATATCGGATGTTGCAGGGCAATATAATTAAATATATACCCCTGTTGCATTTGATACTTTTATCATAAAGAAAAGAGGGTGCATTAAAACAGCCTCCATGTGCTAAAAACTGTAATTATGGTGCAAATAAAAAATTGGAGTAGTAGCCCATTTATTGCACCAAAACACTATCTCTGTTAAATGGAAACTAAGTAGCCCATTGTTACAACAAGTCATATCGATACTTATGAAGAATGGAGCTAGTATCCTATTATTGAAGATCAGATTTTCAGACTTTGACTCTTGGACCCATGGATGGACAATGGCTAGTTATGACAACCTTAGATTATTTTAGACTATTTGTTTTGTGTTTTTATATTAACAACCATTAAATGTGTATCCCATGTTTATCCTAACCCTTTTATCATCCTTTAAAACCATATTACCCTTGTTGCCTTCAAGGATTATTTAGACCCTAATTCTAACTAGTGCAGATTTGTGTACTTTCCAAGCTTATGATAGAATACATTCTATGACTATGCAATTGAGCGTTCACCCCGAAAATAAGACACTTAGACTAGTGGAGCATTGAGTGACTTTTATCCCTTTTTTGTGAGTTGTTCGGCTTTGATATTTTCTAGCATAAGTGTTTTATAGATTCATTTCTTGAAATAATTCTTGAGAAATCTTTTTATGAAATATTTTTAAGGTTCTACTTGAGGGCAAGCAAAAGTCAAGTGGAGGGATATTTGATAACATCAAATATTTAATACTTTTAGGTGTCATTTTATCCCCTAAATCACCTACATTTGTATCACTAACACTTGAAAACAAGATATTTTCAGTTATTTTGTGATTTTCAGGTAAAATGCTGATATTTAGCAATTTTATGAAGTAAAAAAGGACAAAGTATGTATTATTTGCCTAAGATGCTTATGGCGTTAAACCACTTCAAGTTACGCTCGTAATTGCGTAAACAAAATTACATGCATGAAACACAAACATTCGAAGGTACGATTACGACGTTAATCCATTTATTGAGTTACGCCGTGTACATCTCATATATGGGAGGTAAATCATGGCATATTTATTGTTTACGGCGTAACAAGTCATGTAGTTACGACGTAACTATATTCAAGGAAGGAAATCATCGTATCTTTGGATTTTTGGAATGTGAATCAGCAGTTATGGCGTAACACCCGTGAGTATTTTGAATGACGTGTTACTTTATCGGTTTCCGGCGTATATGCTATGTTGGTTGCGCGTAACACCATTTGAAGCCTTTAAAATGTTAAAGACGGTTTTGTTGCTCTATTCATCATCCAACTTACCCGTCCATTCTTATGTTTGGGAACAAGGTCTACAGCAGCACTAGTGATAGAAGGAAGGTTGAAGAAGCCATGTGTATAGTATGGCAATTTGTTTTAGGAGTTTGTACGTGTTTCGTAATGTTTCTACATTTTTCCTTATACCTAAACTTGTGGCGTAATTTCTCCTTAATATCTATTACTATTTTGTTTCATTTTTATTTCTTTTACTTCTTTTGTTTTGATTATACATAAATCCTGTATACAAGCTTGAGTTACATAATCTTGATGATAGCCTTAGATCTGGATTGCGAGAACGCTAAGTGCAAAGTTACCCACTTCACTTGGATGTTCTCAATTCTTCAGTCGTAGTATCCATATACACTGGAGGATCGATGTATACCCATGACATCGGTCTCTTGATCTTGAAACTAAAATTAAGTGTTTTGCAGCTTTAGCACCGGTTTAATTATAATTCAACTTCGGCCCTTACTCTCATAAAGAAGTAAGCTTTTGCCATTGTTCAATCACTCTGGTAGAAGGCGCGACCTGCATTCGAGTCGCGGTTGGGTTAGCATTTTACCACGAGAGGAATCAATCACTGTGAACTAGGAATAGGTCAATTCCCCTCGGGGTTCATTCTACCTAGGAATCATAGGCTAAACAATGATGTCCGTCTTAGTTTAGTGTCACCTCTGGTTATGGTATTAATAAATTGCACCAAGAAAGAAGTACGGAATTAACTTGATCAACTTGGTAATGGTATACCTTCTATCCTAGCTTATGTTTCTTTATTATACGTGACAAACTATTATCTTATATTCTTTCTCTTTAAATTCTTATTTCATTAATAAACTACTCTTGGGATGACCTCGGATTAACCATTCTGTACTACCCATGATCAGGTTCTCTGCCTGTTAGTGCGTTGTCAGGTAGATCGAGTTTTATAAATTTAAAACTTGGTAAAAATATATTTTGAAATAAAATACGCATCAGCATGGTAAGGTGTATAACTGGGAAACTGCTAAGTATGGTAAGATCTGGTATGATGAAGACGTTCACGACCTCAGATCCATTGAAACCAAATTCCTAGCCATAGTCTTTAATGACGAGTTATCATCTGAAAAAACACTCTCTTGTGAACCCACGGTAAGTTCTCTTAACAACAATGAAATTGACTTTAGAATATCGTTTGACGAATCCGACGATGAAGATTACACGGTAATTTTTGACAAAAACTCGTTTTCTTATAAAATAATTTTTGTCAATGATTTGAAAACGGATTCGGAAAATGATAATGAAAAAGTCAATATGCCTTCATTTCTGTCACCCGAGCCTACGGTCAGTTATTTTGATGATTTAGACTTCTTTAAAGATTTTTAGAATAAATTTCCAGCCATTACTTACAATGATGCTCTAACGTCTAAATCAGATTCCTCAACTGAACCTGTTAAAATTCCTCATCATATCGATGAATTTGATTTGAAAACTAAAACATCATTGTTCGAATGTGATGAAGAGGAACAAAACGTTTTATACTTTAATGATCTATTTCCTTTCAACATAATTTATCCCGATGATTTAAAATTAGATAAGGACAATGATGATGATAAAATCGATATTAAATAGTCTTCGGGGGGTAATGTAATAAATACTGATGATGGTGCCTATGCATATGGGTCAAATAAGCTTTTGGAAACAAGTCATGATAAATCTAATAAATTTTTCAAAACTAAAACTTTTATCAAGGAATTAAATGTTAATATCATGGCTTGGAATTATCTTAACAACGGGATGCTAATAAATCTTTTTAAGAATTTATATGTGCCGTTTGGCATCCCGTTCGACCCTAAATTATTTTATAAGGATGGGATTAAATTGGGGCAAGTCTAACTTAAAGACTTTTCTGTAAACAAAAGTGCTTGCCGGGAGACAATCCGAAATGTATTTTTAATTTTCTTATCGAGTTTGTCTTCCCAGACTGTCTATACGGCGTATCCAAACCCCATGGATACGGCGTATTGACTTTCTGGATGCTATCCAGTCTTTATTTTCAACACAGTCTATACGACGTATTCATTAAATGAATACAGCTTATTAAACGACTGACCTACAGGTACCAATACGGCGTATCTTGGGGAATGGATATGGCGTATCGACTTCCTGTACAGTTTTTAGGTTTTTATTTTGAGTCTAATCAATGAATATACGGAGATATAATTGCATTTGTTTTCTGAGAATTTATACAGGACCTTGCTGGAAAGAAATCGACAACGTTGGTAGAGTATTTATAAATCTGGAAATCTCGAAGTGTTGGAGTCTTAAAATCTCAAGACGGCTGTTCAACACATTCTTACTCATGTACTCACATGAAGAATCTACCGAGCAAATATCAGGGGAGTTTCTCGTTCTAATTCTTTTATTTCTCGTTTTTAATGTTTTATCTATACAACGAGGACGTTGTATAATTCAAGTGGGGGGATGGGAATTAGAATGAGTAATTGTGTATGTGGCTGATCCAGCATCATGGACTTCAGTTCAATTGGTCAGATGATAGATTCGCCAACGTGATATTTGAATAGTACGCTAGGCTAGATACGTGTGTTAGTCAACGTTTTTGCTGAATATTTAGCCACATATGAATTTGAAATGTTGGGAAAACTGGAAAAGTATAGTTTAAAAAAAGCATAGTCACGATATACATTTAAAAGTGACAATTATATGTCACCTACTACTTGATCAGTTGTGTACACCAATCGTCGTATATGGTCACACTAAACCATAGCTATTTACATTGTATTAGTGTACACAGAATAGTCAGAAACCTTCATACTATGCTTTTAGTCACAATGTTCGAAAAGTGAAGTCATTGTATTAGGAAGATATGTTGCCTTATAACTGACTCTACGCTACTATCAAACTTGGTAGAGACTAACTTAGATGGTCTCTGGCTGTACTTGAGTTGCTTATCATTTCCGCTCCTAATTTTCGGCGCAGTCTAATGTAGATAAAATGTCGCGCGGCGAGGAGGAAGCGCGCCGCCTGTAAAATCTCCAGTATCTACTCTTTCGTCTCATTCTTCCCGGCTCCCAACTTTGCCCCAAAAGTCAAAACACCCAAAATACATGGCTCGCCGCAAGTCGCATGAGTTATTTGGTGTGAATGGTTCTTTCAGTGCGTACGTGAACTCAAATACGGGAAGATCTTGTCTTCAGAAGAAGTGCCTTTTAGTAGCGCTAGGTGCTATGCAGGATTTTCTTTTATTCACTCTCATCTGGAAGGTTTGATTTTTTTTTTCTCTAAATTCTTTTAACCAAATAACATTTTGGATCTCCATGAGGTTTTGATTTTTCTTTATTATTGTATTCGATTTTAGTTAAGTAGAGATTGTTCTATTGGTCTGTGTCTAGTATTGTGCTTTTATTAACATCTGAATTTTGTAGTCGTGGGAATGCTATATTTGATTATTTGACTTATAAACTGTGGGTAATTTTTCATGTTGGTCGGTTACATTTGATTAGTTAAGAATCATATTGTTATCAATATCAAATGTGTTTCTAAGCTTTATCAGTGATTATGTCGTAATCTTTATTGGATAATTTGATTATAAATCAGTTGAGTCAATGTATCGGTAATACTACAAGAACTTGGCAAAAGCTACAAGATGAAGCTACAAAGAGAGAGGCTCGATTGATGGGTAACATCTCGGAAAAGAAACCTCGGCCATTAAAGACTTCCTGGGCTGTGTACAAGGTAGAGTTAGTGATGTAGGATGTGTGTAGGTGAGATGAGATGAAAAATTGTGAGGAGTCTATTAAGAGAGTCTGAGGAGTACTTTGTAGTTTGAGTTTCAAGCATGGTTAAATGAACAGCAATAAGAATAATGTGATAATGTGTTAGAGCAGTATATGTATTTCATGTATCTTCAACTATGACAACCACTAATGGTTACCCTATTTCCCTGTTGCTTGAATGATGAGAATTATGTAGAGGACTTCGCTTAGTGGTATCTTATGCATTGAGCTAGCGTGGTAGTGAAGTATGCTATTAGAATCAAAGAAGAGGGTCTGTTTTTTTGCATAGTAAGAGTTGGTCTTCTCCAAAGTTAGAGGTCTATGTGCTTAGTCTGCTTCATTAGGTGTTTGGCTGTTGATGTTAGGCTGTTTGGGCTACTTATACAGGTATTTAAGTTAGCCAGCTATTGTTATATTAATACAAACAACTGCTTATCTCAAAACTATTTTTTACAAAATAGCTAACGTTAAAGTACATTTTGAGTCATTATCACTTTTGCCAATCTGGTAAAAAAACGTTTTTTGGCGGGGGAGGGGGAACACTTTCGCTAAAATTGCTAACTTACATTTTCATGGTGGCCGGCTCCAAGGGGGATTCTAGAAGGGGTTGGCATCGGTTTTAGTGGATAAGGGAACATGATGTGTATTGTGATAAGGATTGTGAAGTTTCCTAGTTTATCTAGGATTAGGGTTAGGTGCCTATATAAACACCCATCTCTAGCCTCATTAATCATTCATTCACAACACAAATCACCAACAAATACTTGGTGCTCTCCCCTATCCCTTATACTCGACCGAATATCCCACATTAGGGTTTTCGGTTCTTCTTCTTTTCCCACCTAGCGATTTTCGGTTATCTATACTATATATAAAGCAAAAAAGGATTCTCTTTCTTCATTAAATTCCTTAAAAAAATTAAGTAATCCAACTTTGAACGCATACTGTATAATACTTGTAATGCACAATTAAAACTTAATTTTAAGCATTACAAGTTTTAAAGATTTGTTTACAACTATTAAATGCACTTGTACATTAATTCAACACATATAATTAATGCTAATATTAAAAATACACCCTTACTCAAACGTACAACTAATATAACACATGGTATAAACTAAGTGATATGTGAGACATCACATATCCTTTTTATACCAAAAATGGCCTTAAAATGAACAAATTGTGTAAATTATGCTTGTATATTGCTTGTTTTGTCATTTGTGATGTGTAGGTACGGATAATGCAAAAATCACAAGAAAAACGGTCAAAATCGGACAAACACGAACACGGGAACGGATAGTATACACAAGAGCCGGAAAGTTTCTAGCAAAGGTCAACAAAGTCAACCTCGGTCAACCCTTGGTCAACCCACTAAAATGCAAAACCCTTAAATCTCCAAAAACTGCCCCTCAATGTTAATAAATTTCACAAATGGTCTTTATACATTTAACACCGTTAGTCCTTTTTAATTAAAAAGACTAACAGTCGTTAGCCATATAACCAAATCCATTTAACCTTTCACCTTTTAACCCGAGCCCAAATAACATCACCAGGCCCAATTCTTTTTAATCCCGAGCCCAAGTCAACCCATCTAAACCCCGGGTCAAACATAAACGTATAAAAGTAAAAATAAGCGGGAAAAGTTGTTGTTACTGTTCATCGTCGTCCCAAGTAATTAACCCTGCATAAAAAACAAAGGGTAAAATTCAATTAATGACGTGGAACAAAGATTCGAGTACCAAGCTTATAGCTCAGCATCAAAACGTCACCACAAGCTATGATTGGTCAATTAGGACAAGGGGAATGACACGTGGGCTCAAGGAAACACACTCCAAAAGGGGATTTTTGCACTAAAACTAGTGCAAAAGAAACACACAACTCCAAAGATATGGGATTGCCAGCTTGGCAATCCGTGTGCTTACAATTTGATCCAAGGGCTACAAGAGGGCATCTAATGATTGGCAAGGATTCAAGGGTTAAGATCAAGACTGAAAGGAGCGTGTATCCAAGACCTAGAAGCTTCTCTCAAGCCTATAAATACAAGACCTTCTTCACTCACAGGATATCTTTTGCTTATCGAGTCTAGCTTAGTGTAGACGTAGCTTATTGTATTTTTAGCTTAATGTCATTTAGATTTTTGTAATCTTCATTTAAAAAGTATTGTAATTCAGTTTTCATTAATAAAATTTAAAGTTTCCTTTAATCTTGTGTTGGATTCAGTTTTTACTTTAAAAGTAAAATGGTTTAATGAGCTTTCAATTGTTCTAAATAAGCTCTCAATAAGCTGTTATATCTACTTTTAAGCTAGCTAATTACTCAACTAAGCTCTCAAAAGCTTAGTTGAGCTTATCTTATTCAAAGTCCACAATCAAATTTACCACAACTTCCTTAGCTTATTCTTAGAAGGGAAACCAGACATGGATGGGTTTCCAGGACCTCACTAGCTTATCTAAGATAAGCTAGAGCTTGTTGATAGCTCAAAAGAGCATTTATAAGCCTTATTTTGTGCAAAGGCACTTGTAAGTCCTCTCTTTATATTTTGTAGCTTAAAGTTTCATTTTAGCTTATTACTGTTTAGATAGCTTATTTCTGTTTAGATTAGCTTATTTGATGATTAATATAGTTGTTAGATGCTCAATATGTTTTCTTGTTAGTTTAAGATCTTAGTTTGCACGTATTTGTCATAAAACAGTGAAAAACCAAAAATATTGCATTAGCTTATAGCTTTTCATTTCAGCTTATTTCTTTTCATTTCAGCTTATTTAGTTATTGAGATTTGCTTATTAGGTTTGTTTTTAGCTATATACTATGTGGTATTAGAAATTTATGATTTAAATCTAAGATTTATAAGCTTAATATGGGATTATACAGTTTAAAGGGGTGTTTGGTTCAAGCAGTACTAACTTGAGTTAGTACTGCTTGTGATCATTTGGTTCTTTAAATTAGATTTAAATCTCATACTTAGGTTTATAAGATCAGGATTTAAGATTATTTTTAGACTTAGTTAGTTTTAATCAAAATTTATTAGTAGTAATTAGCATCTGTTAGCTTCATTTCAGTTGTATAAGCAATATAAGCTCAAACTTGTTCCAGTTAAGTTTGTTACTCTTTTTGCTCTTATTTTAGTCTTAAAATGATGATTCAAATAGTTTCCTTAAGTCTGCACTTGTAGGATTCAATTAGTGGTTAGAATTTGGCAAACTGCATCAGTAGAGAAAATAGACAAATAGCCAATTTCTAGCTTAAAAATCAGCAGGTAAAAATAGTTTTTAGAATTTCAAATTCTAAACACAAGTAGATCTTAGGTCATATTCAATATGTTTTAGCTTATTTTGTTCTAAAAAGTTCATTTAGTAATCCGTTTATAAGTTTTAAATTTGCAATTTGTCTTTTCATAATAAAAAGTGAACTCAACATGAGCTGAGTAAATAAGCTGTTTTCAAATAGCTTTTTCTTTGCCCATTTGTTTTTCAAAATAGTTTTTAAGACCTGTTTTTAGTAGCTTTTTGGCCAAGGTTTAAGTAGGTGTATGGCTTATAGCCATAAGGATCCATTTGCTTATTTGGAATTAATCTCAAAAGTGCCCTTAAGGCCTGTTTGGTTAACAGTTATATCAAAGTGCTTATTTGTGATTTTTAGCTTATTGCCATAAGTTTTTGTTTAGTTTCTGTCTTAACTAGCTTATTAGGTTCATATTTAGTAGTTCATAGCTTATTTAGGTTAGGTTCTAGCTTATTTTAGCTTTTCATAGAAAAACCAAAAATAGCCTAAGTAGCTTTTTCATTGTGCTTTTTCTTAGCTTAATTGGATTTCAAAATGCTTTTTGTTTATTGTTTTAAGAAGCTTATAAGCTGAGCTTTAAGTAGGAATAAGCTAGATAGCCATAAGGATCCATTTGCTTATATAGAAATAAGCTCAAAGTTGTCTGTTTGGCTGTTTATTAACAAGGAATGTGCAAAATTGCTTATTTAAAATCTCAGCTTATGGCGTATCCTTTTAGCTCATTTCCAGCTTAGATTAGCTTATTAGGATAGATTTAGGATAGTGATGGCTTATTTAGTTTAGATTCTAGCTTAATCAAGATTTCTAGCTTATATAGTTGTGTTAAAAGTTAAAAAAAGTGGTTAAGTGTTTTCTGTCTGATTTTTAATCTATTTACCAGCTTATTAGTGACTTTTAAAAAAGTTGTTTTCACAAAAATAGCTTATTTTTATCTGCTTTATAACTTTGCTTTTTAGGTTTTAGCAAAAATAAAAAAAAAAAGGAAGAGGGTAATTGTGATGTGAGCGAGTCTCGAACTCACAAATCGACCTCCCTAACCCTTTTCATAACATCAACCACAACCACTGCGCCCTTGGGACTTTTACGTCCTAAGGTGCGTTTTAAATCCTTTTAACCTTTTTTTGAGTTTTAAGTATAATAAGCATTTCGAGTGCTTATTTGATTTTTCTCGGCTTATTTAGTTTAGATCTTTAGGATTTCTCATTTTTCCTGCATCCTGCTTATCATAAGCTATTTTTAGAAAAAATTTAGGATTTTTAGCTTAAAGTTTTATATTTTTCGTGAATTAATTTTGTTAAAAACTTTAAAAAATCATAAAAAATAGAAAATTAATCAAAAAAATAATTTTCTTTTTTATAAAATTTTCTTTTATCATATTCTAGGCTTAGGTTGAAATTTACTTTCGTAGGGTTAATATTTTGAAAGTCCACTTTTTAAAGAACGGGATTTCGTTCCCGTTCTCGTTTTCCTCATTTTTAAGATTTAATCACTCTCGTTTTAGAATTTACTTAGCATTTTCTTTTTAAATAGTCATTTAGGAACATAAAAACTTTAGAAAATAATTTAGGGATTAATTTTAGTTCAATTGCTTATTTGTCGCGTTTTCTTAATCCCGTTAACGTTTTTCGTAGTTAGATTTAATTGTGCCTTTATTTGCTCACTATTAGGATTTTAGCAAACAATCATCTCCGAATCAATTCTAGTCATTGTCAAATAACAAACGAGGTCTCAATTTTATAAGTCTTTGGGAAAACGACCCGGTAATCACTTACCGGTTAAACGTGTAGTATTTTTGTAAGATTTTTCCTACTACCTTTGTCCTCAAGGGTAGTTTTAGAATTTTCTAAACTTTGGTATTATTACGTATATATAACTTTATTACATCAGTGACCAAGAAAACTCCGAATTCCTTTGACGGTGGTGGGATGAGGTAGCTTAGCAATAACATTGACTTTAGGCGCTTAATCAAACCTCAATCGCGTTTGGAAAAACTTATGGCAAGGACAATTCCTTTCTTGGACATAAGTGACTCTTTTCCAATTTAGTCAAAGATTTGGTTGTCTTAACCACCGTTTTAAGCATTCTTGTTCCAAATGGGAGAGGCAGAAGGTTCCGAATGATTTCCAAAGACGAGGAAGTGTCCAATAAAAGACTTCCATCATTTTTTTGATCATATCATGAAAAATAGCCATCATACACCTTTGGAACGTGCCCGGTGCATTGCATAAGCCGAAAGGCATGCGACGATAGGCGAACGTTCCATAAGGACACGTGAATGTGGTTTTTTCCTGATCTTGAGGGTCGATGGGAATTTGAAAGTAACCCGAGAAACCGTCGAGAAAACAATAGTAATCGTTTCCCGCTAGTCTTTCAAGCATTTGATCCATAAACGGTAATGGAAAGTGGTCTTTATGGGTGGCGTCATTTAACTTTCGGTAGTCAATGCATACACGCCATCCCGTAACCAATCGAGTAGGAATTAACTCGTTTTCATCATTTTCAACAACGGTAAAGCCACCTTTTTTCGGTACACAATGCACGGGGCTTACCCAAGGACTGTCCGAGATAGGGTAAATTAATCATGCATCAAGGAGTTTAAGAACCTCCTTTTTGATTACCTCGTGGATTTTAGGATTGACCCTTCTTTGGTGTTGGACCGCCGGTTTGTAGTCCTCTTCCATAAGAATCTTGTGAGTACAAAATTCTGGGTTAATACCCTTAATGTTTTTTTATTTTTTATAAAAATTTCCCCCCTAATATATATTATCTCGAGAAAGTTTCCAAGCGATGGCTCGCTTGTGTGACTTCAAAACCTTTATGAGAGCGGCTTTCTCCTCATCTTTCAAGTCTTTAGCAATTATGACGGGTAATTTGTCGGTACCCTCCAAAAATGCATATTCAAGATGAGGTGGTAAGTCCTTAAGTTCGACCTCGGGTGGTTCATCAATTGAAGATTTATCCTTTTTAGCTTCACAAATCTTAAGTTCTTTTCGAATTTGAGGCAAATACATTCCTTGAGTGGGAGGGGGTAATGATGGATCATCATTGAGAAATGCTTCAAGAAGAAGAATGTCCCCCTCCGAGTCGCAATAAGAGTGATCAACTTCCGGTGAAGTTGGATCATCTTCAAGAGCGAGGAAAGCGTCGACTTCCTCGAGAAGAAAATCACTATCCCCGAAAGGAGTGAGGGTCGGAGAAGAGGTAGAAACAATAGACATATTTGTTATATTGATATAAATAGTGCTGGTTGCGCGGTCGGGAGGGGCGGGATAATTATACTAATTTCGTGTTTTTGTGTTCGGGTCAGGGGGGGGTGGTCGGGGTGGTCTATAATAAGGAGTGGGATTGCCACTGCGATACATCGGAGGAAACGAGAACTTCTTGTGAATTACTCTCACAAGCCATATAATGACGTCTGATTCGGTTAACGAATTATCATCATTATTAGAGGATATCTCGAAGTTGATCAAGATTGAAATGTTACGGCTTCTTTTCCAACTACGAAGATTTTTTATATCTCTTACTCCTATTTTTTACGTATGTTATCTATATTCGTGTTGTCTTGTAGTTTGTTAATTCTCTTCGTAAACATCATCAAGGCCACAGTTCGGTCTTTAAGATAGGATCTCCTAAGTATTAGAGGTACTCGGGGTCGAATCAAAGTCTATGATTTACAAAGTCGGTCAGGGAATTAGAACTTTCTACTTTTACGTAGACTATCTTCGGCAGATACCGAATTGTAAGGTCCAAGTCTTGGATCTGTTTAGCCTTTGTAAGAAGCAATAGCTACTTGAATAAATCCAAATCACACTATATAAGAGACAAGAACTATGAATACTATGTGTTAATGCGGAATCTTAACACAAGTACTAAGAAGAACACAATGTAATACTTTGCTATTCGCTATTGATTTCTATTAGGGTTCTATCACTCTATATTATGTCATAGGGTTCATTTTATACACCAAGGAAACCCTAATTGGCTTTACAAACGTGTGAATGGATAATGCATATCCTTTCCTATGATATCTTTATAATGCATATCATTTCCTAAGATATCTCTAAGATAACTATCTGTTTACATAAACAGATTAACTAGGGACAAGGACCAGTAATAAACTTAGTAATGCCCAGACTTAACTTAGTAATGGCAGACTTAACTATGTCTACCAGACTTAACTCTATAACTACCAGACTTAAGTCTGTTTACAATAATTCCTAACAATCCTCCCCTAACCTGATCTTCACTTGTGAACTTCAAGTTTCTTTGAGTATCTTCATTATGAGCTTTCTGAGGATGTTGTGGTTTATCTTTAGTATTATTCTTGAATGCAACATGGGATTGTAATGTATTATGAAGCAGTTTTCTTAATTTCTATCAGCAAACTCTTTAAATCATCTCTATTGATATTTGCAGCATCTAAGCTTTTTAAACATCATGACTAACACTTAAGCTACATGTACTATTGATCTTCAGGCACTTACGATATTTTTAGCAATAGATACGCAAGCACATTTGTCTATATGTACATCTGATATAAAGTTTCAATCTATTTCCTCACTTCCATGGGGGGGGGCTTGTTGTCTGGTAACTCTGAGAGAGGGTGAATCATTGAAAATTTAATGGATTTGATGTTTCATTACCAGTTAGCCATTAACTTTGGAGTAGCCAAATGTTTTGGTTTAATAAACCAGGTTCACATTGATAACCCATTTGAACTCTTAGTAAGTGAAAAGGTGAGTTTGATTTACCATATCGATTTTTAGCAAATCGCAGCTATTAACGGATTTGATGAAGCCTTTACCAAGTAACCGATTTGCTCTGGGCTAGCTAATCTTTTGGTGGAATCATGGATTCACCTGGTTGGGACTAGTAAATAGTTCAACTTTTTGAACGTGAATCATGGTAAGTTGAGTACCATCTTGTTTTGGAAAACTGTAACCTATGTAAATGGATTTTCCCCAGCCTTTACCACAAGCATAATCTTGTGGCTAGCAAACTTTTAAAAAACCAGATATGGTGAGTTGTTAACCTTACATCTATTGCAAGTGTTAACTATATAAACGGATTTGAGGAAATATTTTCCACAAGCCGTACCTGTGGTCATGTCAGTTCGTAATGTGGTTAGGCTTGGTGAAACTGAAACACCATTTGTTGTGTTAGTGTAAATGCACCTCCACCAAGTGGTATTCTTCTCAACTCATTTAACACATTCAGCTCTCCATATCAGATAACCAATGCACTGAAAAATTCTTTCAAAATACACCAAAATTATTGTGTTGTGCTTGTCTTTCAATTACTTCAAAAGTTGATAGCAACCTCATCTTTTTATCTCATATAAGTTTCTTTTCAAGCATTAGCTTGACAAACCTTAGTTAGTAATGGATTTCTTGACTACTTGTCAATCATATAAATGTGTGAGCCTCCAAGTTAATACAATAAAATAGCACAATATGAAAATATCTTCCAACTGAGTACTTTTGTTGATGTGTTTAAAACTTCCAAACAGCATCCTTTATAGATGGTGGATCAAAACATCGTCTTAAAATCCCCCAATAAACTCTTTATATTCTTCTCAAAGCTCTATTCCATACTTCAACTTCATCAGTCTTACAACTGCTTAAGATCATCTCTTGTAAGTTCATTTAATTAAAACCTTGAATAATTTCACATATACTAATCTGTGTGAATCTGCCTGATGATTTGATAAGTCCTTTCTTACCAGTATCTAAGAATTCACACTTAACAATTTTTGCAGGAGGTCTGTGATCCTTGTGGGATTGAAAACCCATTTGAACTCCTCTGAAGAAAGTTCCATCCACTCATCATCCATGTAGCTTCTACTTCCTATTTAGTATCTGACCTTTCTGATTGAGACTTGTTTTCTTTCAATCCTTTCCTTGCCAAAGATTTTCTTATATTGTATCTCAAAATTGGTTGTTGAACTTTAAATTCCTCTTCTCTCTTTACAGACTCATCTTTAGTAACATCAGGAACATCAGTAATCTTTTGTTTCTTAAACACATTTGCTTGAAGATTTATACATGTTCTCTTTAACTTTGATGCTTCAAGCTCTGGTCATAGGAATATACTTTTCTACCTGCTCCTACACTCTTATCAAACTCTTCACTGAGGCTCCATAAGGTTTTAACTTCTTCAGTTGAACCCATTCCTAGTTATTACCTTGGCTTTTTAAGTACTTGATCATGTACTCCCTTTGCTCAGCTTGAGTCATAGGTCTGTTTCTTCTATCTCTCTCTCTCTGTTCTTTGTACAATCTCTTCTTCTCATTGATTAATTACACTATCTTCTTAGCAAAATCATCACTAGGGAAATCAATTGATAACACTTTGCTAGACAGATCTTTGTTTGCTTCCAGCTTGGCTCTTACTGAATCCCAATCTTCTTCTGTATAGTACTTTGCAGCTTCTTGTACTTGAGCCATCCTATTCTTTTGAGTTTCAAATAGTTCTAACTCATCCTGCACTCTCTTTGCAATCAATGCATCATGTCTTTGCTGTTCAGCTTTTCTTGCATTTTCAGCCTCCTCTTGAGCTTGCAGTCTTACTATTTCTGCCAAACTAGTTTGCTCTTCTCTGATCTGTTTCTTTGTCCTTTTAGACTGAGATTTTTCTTCAAGCACTGCCTTTCCTTATCTTTGATCCTTCTTTGGAGAGGGAATTATGCTTTCATCACCAGCATCCACATCAAAACACCTATAATAATTCATATTAATTTAATTTCTTCAAAGCAGTATTAACTTCTGGGAATCCTAGTATTAATTCTTCACCAAGTACTAACTTCATCAGATCAATTTCCTCTCAATCCAGTCTTAACTTTCTTGTGTAGGTCTTGGGTTCTTTGAGTAAGGGACTTTAGCATAGCAGTTTCAGCTACTTCTATCCTTTAGGATAATTATCTGACACCCCTAAAGTTTTGCCTGTGTGGGAGTTCATATCTTCTGATTTTTCCATTTCATTAATAGACCCTACATTTCATCCAAAATTCTCTTGTAAATTCCTCCCTGTTGAAGAATTTTCCGCTTCCTTCATCCTCTAAATCAGTTTAGAACAATGTCCTCCTTTTGAGGACAGTTTCCATCTTCTTTACCTTCTTCACCAATTTCACAATTGCTTTTCCCATGGTCAGCTTAGTCTGCTTTAGTTCTTTCTCCAAACTATCAACCTTTGTTATCAACTTGGGAACCAATTGAAGCAGGTCATCCACTGTCATAGGTCTTTCTTCTGCCACATGAGGGTGAGTAGGATCCTGAGATTGTAGAATTTCAGTTTCCTATCTAGGTGAAAGTGGTTGGTGTTTAGATGATGGTTGCTCAAAGGTGTGCTCAATAGGTTTATTGTCAGGTTCAGGTGAAAGTGAGTTAGGGTGAGATGTTGATTCAGCTACAGGTGTAGGTTCAGACTTAGTGGTTGCAGATATCACAGGTGGTGGAGATGATCGTCCCGACTTGATCAACGAACTAATTTTCGTCCCGACTAAACCAACGAACTTGTTTGTTATGTGACAATATGACCGGCTACATTTTCACGTCATTTTTTTTGTTGCAAAATCAGTTAATTCCATTTTCAGCGTGGCGACTTATCCACCTCATTAACCCGAATCTTTATTATTCGGCCCGTTTGTACCCAATACTCTTTATATATTACCGTTATAACCTGAATATATTTATCCCCATCCCCAAATCAAGTAGTCAAACCCTAACACCTTCAAACTCCAAAATTGAAAGATGGATGCAATTAATTGTCAAGAACCAATCCTTGCAGAGTGCAAATGCAAGCTTTCGTTGATGGAACTCACATCATGAACTCCCACAAATCCATGTAGACGTTTTCTTATTTGCCCTAACCGATACGTATGATTTTTTTGTTTTTTGTTGTTTTATTTAACTTATGCCACTTGCATTGTTGTTTACTAATATTTAATCTTTAGAAAACTGGTGTCAAGAAGTGTAAGAAGTTTTATTGGTATGATCCAGAGTTGGATAACACATGGTATAGGGTAAATTTGTATGGAATGTATGAACAGCTTAATCCACATCAAATCAAAGACATTGCTACTGAGTTACCAAGCCATGAACAATTGATTATCTTCCAAGATGATTTTGCTGGCCTACAAGCTGAACTAGCACAAACCCAAAAGAAGGCAAGGTTCTATAAGACAATTTTCATGATATTTTCAGCTTTAGTGTTTGTTGTTTATCTAATGAAGTAGGGGTAAAAGCTATAACATAGCTTATCTTTTGTGAATGTTATTTGTAATGAAATGTATGTGAAGACTTATGTAATCAACTACCTTTTATGTTATGAATTATTTTTTATGATATGAATGTGTTTTATCTACACAATGTGGAAAGAGGTGCATACTGTGTCTGCACAATTAAAAAGTATAGGTTAGCGACAGTCACAGTGGGGTGTGTAGCAACTTGCATTCATAGTGGGATTTTGCCTATATAATAGTTGTCTTAGGCTTAGTGATCATATGCATAGATAAGAAATACAACAAACCATGTCCTGGTTGCGTAGGATTGCGGAGTTGAGGGACTCGGCCCTGTCTGACAATTGGGAAGATGTGTTGGTTTTGTATTGTTGGAGGGCCAAGGAATAGGACCTTAAGATGGCGCGTATGATCAATAAGTTGTGTGTGAAGTTGAGTGCTGCAGTTGAAGAACATTGCATGTTTACTCAAGAGCTTGAGGCTTCCCCTGGGTGGTGATTATAAAGTAAAAGACATCTGAGTTCTTGCAAGAGCTAGCAGAGAGAGACGATGAGAGGGTTTGACAATTGCAGGCCCTCGCGAGGGAGACAAAGGAGAGGGCTGATGAGAAAATGGTTTTCATTGAGAAGTTGAAGAGGAATACGCCCTTTTAAGGGCCTAAGTATTATGTTGTGTTGAATAAAACTGTAAACAATGGTATGTTTATGTTAAGCTATCTACCATTGGGCTATTATGTTATTTTTATTAACATATTAAGGTGTATGTTCATCTTTGTACCATTGGCATGTGTATGTCAAGCATTAGAATAAATGGTTTATGCACTTGGGAACATAACTAAGCTGTTTTGCACATGGGTTATGCCCAGACAATTACTAGTAAATGATAAGCAATAAAAGGGTCAAAAGCATCATGCTTTGTCTTGATTAAAGATAGTCAAAGGTACAACTACATAGTTCAAGACACAAAATTACCACAAAACATGCAAGGACCATTAAACCTGCAAATACCACATGTTGTTGTCTACACTTTTGACCCATACATAATACAAACCAAGTTCAAATCCTAAATATTCATTACAGTACTTAAGTCAAGTAAATGACTAATCATCCACATCAAATGCCTTATCAGGAGTGCTACCTGTTCCATGCTTGTCAAATTGAAAGGCTGTGTTTTTCTTCATGTTGGCAATCCTTTCAGATCTTCCATGGTTCTTATGGTAAATCCTAATACCATCTACATGTGATGGTGGCCTACCTCTTTTCTTTTTTGGTGCACTTGCTTGATCTTTAACTGATTCTTTTCCTTTGCCTTTATCCACAGCTGGTGCAGACAAATCTTCAACCATTGCAGACACATCAATTGTCTCACTTGTCTCCATTGCAGGTGCTTCATCAATATTTTCTGCTGTAACATCAGTTATCCTTCACCCAAATAGCTGACTCTTGGGTAGGTTGAGAATGAATGCTTGGAATAAAAACCTCAACATATTCCTGATTAAAAGGTGCCTCTTCAATTGAATCTTCTCTGAAATTAGTAGGATTAAAGTAATCTTGCTTTTCCTCCCATTCTCGTTCTTCTCTCCTTTCCTTATCAAACCCTTCTTGTCCAGCATCTATTTTTTCTTGTTCTCTGGCTTGTTCTTCCATGCATTCCCTAAATGCCAGTTCATCCAAATGCAATTGATATTTTTCCTAACAGCAATGAGTTATACTGGTCTAGGTACAAAGTGATTAGCATGATTAACCCTGTTTGCATTGTTCAATACTGGTTTTGTCACCACATTACCAGTATTAAAAACCCTTTGTTTCTTAAGCTCAGCCTCTCTTGCCATTTTTTTCATAAAAGTCACAATCTCTGATCAAGTGACTTAGGCTACCACAAACAAAACACTTTTTCTTGATGAAAGAGTAACCTTCCCCTAGTTTTCTTTCCATCATTTCATTCCAATTCTTTCCGTTAACTTTAGGTGTCCCCTGATTTTTCATTGGTTGCTTAGGAATTTTTACGTGTGTTACACAACTAGGTTCAGCTTCTTTTGGTTTTGGTGCAGACACGACTTCTTCATTAGATGTAACAGAATTCTCACTGAATTTGTCATCTGAGACACTAGTTTTAGGCTTTTGAGGTCCCTTTTTACCATAAACATACAAAGAATCATCAATTTCCTGTTGTGGTTGAGGAGTATAGTCCCCAGTTAAGGGATGTGGAACTCCTTTGAAATTATCAGTCTTTGAAAATCTACTGTACAAAGGTTTGTCAACAAAATCTTCTTCTGTACAATTAAACACAGTACGATTCATTTCTTCCTCATAGCTTAAAACCTCATCGTTTGATTTTATTTCATACCCTAAGCCAACTTTACTAGTTGAACTCATACCGGAATCAACTAATTTCCAAAGGTTTTTAGAAGAATTCTTCCATGAATCTACTGTTTTCTGCAATTGTTCCTTTTCTTTTACAGTTTTCAATCCTATTCTCCTATATTTTTTAAGCTTTTCATCTTCTTCATATAATTCATTTGCCTGAAATGTAAGCTGTTCATTTAAAGATGATTGCTTCTTTTGAAAAGTAACAACTTGAGCTTCTAATTTCTTAACAGCTTGATCAAAGGCAAGTATTTTTGCTTCTTGTTCACCTAACTGATTCGTTTGTTCATCACACAGTGTTTTAAGTTTATAATATAAATCAATGCAAGTTTTAGAACATAATGATACCTTATTATTTGTGATGATTGCCATGAGTGCATGATTTGTCTCTTTTTCTTTAACTGTATGTTCTCCCCAATTGACAACACCATCATCCATAGTCAGCAAACAGTTCTGATTCTTCCTCCCCTTAAAAGGGGTTTTAGAGGGGTACCTAGACCTTTGTTGCCTGCAATGTTGCCCGTTGTTGCTGTGGATCAAAGTGCAGGAC
>BQNB010011855.1:39943-80439 GCA_026074375.1 Tanacetum coccineum | reverse complement strand
TTGTTTGAGAAGTAATTGGGAAGAATTGTCACGGGATTTATACTATACATATATAAATTTGACTAGTGCTTACACCACGTTACCAATAACCAGGCAATAAGTCTTATGGTTTATGCTTGATATGTGAGAAATCACATATCCGTTTTATACTAGAAATGACCCTAAAATGATGAAATTGTGCAAATTATGCTTGTATATTGCTTGTTTTGTCATTTGTGATGTGTAGGTACGGATATTGCAAAAATCACAAGAAAACGGCCAAAACCAGGCAAAAACGAACACGAGAACGGATAGAGTACACAAGAGCCAGAAGTTTTCTAGCAAATGGTCCACTAAAGTCAACAATGGTCAAACCTTGGTCAACCACAAAATGACAAAACCTTGAAAATAAAACCGGACACGAGAAAGAAAGAACGTGAAAAGCCGAGGCCAAAGTGTGCATTTATCAAGGAAAAACCACATTTTAGGGACTAACGGTTGTTAAGTGTTACATATTAACCCTAAACCCTTTTTTTACATATTAAACGTGTGCAACCGAAAACAAATTACCAAGGCCAATCCCCTCTGTATATATTACCGAGCCAAGTCAACCCTTCCCTTTTTACCCCGAGCAAACACTAAAAACAAATAAAATTTGGGGGGCGGGAAAACGCAAGTTTTACTGTTACCCGTCTTCCCCATGTCTCCATCCTCTTAATCTACCCCAATTAAGTCGTAATTAAACCCAATCCCTTCACTCGACCAGCGTTGGCAATGAAGATTCATGTTCCACAAAGTTACATGTCAAGAGTCAAAAACGCACCTTTGATATTGTACCTTGGACAGCTCTAACAACAGAATTGACACCGCGATCTTCAAACTCAAACACACTTAAAATGGTAAATATTGCACTGTGAAATCAAATGAAAGAAAGCACAACCCTCCAAAGATGTAGGATTGCCAGCATGGCAATCCGTGTGCTATTTTTTCATCCTACGGTTACAATATGGGATCCAATGATTAAAGAAATTAAAGGGCTAAGATTTAAAGATGAAGAGGAGCGTGTGAAGTCCTAAAAGCTTTACTTTTGCACTATAAATAGGGCTCTCCCTCACTCACATTAGAAGTTCTTTTAAGTAGTTTTTAGTAGCTTTAGAATAGATTTTCAGCTTATGCTTATTATAATGCTTTTTAGCTTATTGTTTTTCAAGTTAATGTGATTTCAGTTTTACTCTTGTACTCAGTTTTTTTCCTATTAATAAAAAGTTTAAGTTTACTTATTAATCAATTGTCTTTTCATATGTTAACTTTTATGCAAAATTATGGTTAAATAAGCTCGTATACTGTTTCATAAGCTCATACTACTCTTAAGTTACTAAAAGCTCATCAAATGCTTGAAAGCTCAATGGAATTGGATGGCTGCTAAGAGTTTTCAAGTAGGTAATAGTGCTTGAAGGTTAAGTGTTAGGAATAGATTAGGATTTGGGATTAAGCTTAAGCCATAAGCTTAAACAGCTATTATAAGCTCTATTGTGAGCAATTCACCTCTGTTTAGCTGAGGTGTAGGTACATTTCTCTTTTCCTTTTCTTATTCTTAGTTGTCATTTAAATTTCTAGTTATAATTGTTCTATTAGCTTAAATATGCTTATTGATTGCTTATTTGTAGTTTAGATTTGCTTCTTTCTGCTTAGTATACTTATTTGATGCTTATTGAGTATGCTTGTTAGATTAAATTTCATTTTGCTTATTATTGTTATAAATCTGTCAAAAATAGCAAAAATATTAGCATAATCTTGTAGCTTATTAATTCTGCTTATTCAGTTGCTTAGATCGGTTAATTAGGTTTATTATTAGCTTATTATTATCTCGTATTACTTGTTTATGCATTAAATCTCATTTTCATAAGCTTAATATGAGATCAAAGAATTTAAAGGGGTGTTTGGCATATGACAGTACTAACTAAAGTTAGTGCTGTCATTAGTCATTTGGTCTTTTAAATCCATTTTAAATCTTATAAGTAGGTTTATAAAGATAGGATTTAGTGTTGTTCTTAGGTTTAATAAAGTTTTGATAAAATTTGTTAAGACTTGTTAGCATAATTCAGTTTAGTATGCATTTTAAGCTCTAGTCTTTTCTAGCTGTTAATTTTAGTGAATTTGTTGTTGCTTTAGTATTTCATAAGAGTTAGAAGCCAAGCCTTTAGCCTGCAGTTGTTGGTTTTAAGTTTTGGTTATAGTTATGGTCAAATGCATCAGCAGCATAAACAGGCAAACTCCCATTTTCAATCTTAATTATCAGAGGGTAATAGTAGTTATTAGGACTTAATTTTTAGAATACAAGTAGATTATAGGTCATAGTTAATTTGTTTGAATTTAGTTTTTAGAAATTAGCTTATCAAGTAATCTGTTTTTAAGCCTTCTTTTAACATTCTGTCTTTTAAAACCAAAAGAAATAATACTCGTCATATACTGAGTACATAAGCCTTTTTCATTTAGCTTTTTCCTTAATCATTTGATTTCAAAATAAGTTTTAAAAGCTGTTTCAAGTAGCTTGTTGGCCAGTCTTTAAGATGATATAAGTTTCTTAGCCATAAGGATCTGTTTGAGAGCTTAAAACTAAGCTTAAAGTTTGTTATTTATCTGTTTTGCAAATTGATTTTGTGAAAATTTGCTTATTTGTTTTTTTTCAGATTAAGGCTTGCTCTTTTAGCTTATTTCTTGCTCAGTTGTGCTAGTTAGATTAGTATTAGTATAGTAGCAGCTTATCTCTCTTAGGCTTAGCTTATTTCAGCTTTTTAGTTAGCTTTAGTCTTGAAAATTGCCAACAACACTCTAAGTATTGTATGTCAACTTTTTAAGCCATTTTTTTAGCTTATTTCCTAGTTTTCAGAAAAAGCTTCTTTTGCAAATTTTGCTTATTGTCAGCTAATTTACAACTTTGTTTTGAAAAATTTTGAAAAAAAAAATAACAAAACAAGAGGCAGGATTCGAACCTGTGTCCTCTTGCTTTACACACACAAGTCCCACAAACACACACACCATCCAACTGCGCCCTTGGGTCTTTTTCAAACAACTCTCCATTTAAATTCCTTTTAAACACTTTTCGTTTTCCTTTTTATATTAATAAGCCGTAGCTTATATTTAGCTTTTTAGGGCTTTTCTTTTCAGCTCATTTTTAGCTTTCATTTTTATAAAATCCAGCATCACTTTTTACACTTTTAGTAATTTTTCCATATTTTTAGAATTAAGTTTGCTATTTTTAATCATTTATTTTTGTTTAAAACTTTAAAAATTCATAAAAATAGAAAAATAATCAAAAAATTAATTTTCTTTTTTATAAAATTTCTTTTAATATTTAAGAAGGCTAATGATTTATGTTTTTGTGCATTCGTAATGGTTAATAATTTGAATTTCACTAATTAGAAGAACAGGATTTCGTTCCCGTTCTCGTTTTCTTCGTTTTTAAGCTTTAAGTATTCTCATTTTAGAATTTCCTTAGCTTTTCCTTATAAGTTAGTTAATTAGGATTAGAAAAAGTAGAAAAATAATTTTAGGATTAATTTTTGATAATTTAGGATTTATTTGTCGCGTTTTTTATAAATTCCCGTTATTGTTTTTTTGTACTTAATTGTTTTCCCATGCATGCTTTATTTGATTTTAATTGTAGAAATAGATAAACAAATCAAAAATCTTCGAAACCATTCAAATCATTGTCCAAATTAAAGCGATATCTTAATTTCATAATTCTTCGAGGAAAAACGACCCGGTGAATACTTACCGGTTAAACGTAGGATATTTTTGTGCAGATTTTTACTTTAAATCTTTGTCCTCAAGGATTTTTAGTAAATTTCTTTGTACTTTGATATAATACGTATATACTTGAAACGCAATAAATGCTCCTTACAGATGTGGGTCCAAATAAGTCCATATGCAAAAGCTGTAAGCGCTGACTAATAGAGCTCGCTATTTTGGCCTTATAGGAGGCCTTGTGTTGCTTTCCTTTCTGACAAGCAACACAGGTGTGGTCATTTTGAAAAATCTTTGAGGTTAAACCTCTTACAGGGTTTCCCTTCACAAGTTTGTTTAAGTTTTTAAAGTTAACATGACCCAACCTCCTATGCCATTTGTTAGATTCATCAACTGTGGCCTTTGCAATCAAACAAGCTAAACCTCCAGAAGGAACATTGTTCTCTAAGTTGAAACTGTACATATTGTTTTGTCTAGGGATTCTAAGTAATACTTGATTTTTATCAGGCAACTTAAAGTCAGAAGACAACACAAGACATTCAGTGTCAGTGAAGAGAACCTTGTTCTTCCTGTCACACATCTGTGACACAAAAAAAAGATTGAAATGCTATAGTTCTTTCACAAAGCACACATCCTCAAAATCTAACTTTCTTGTTTTTATTTTACCTTTACCAGTTATGTAACCTTTACTACCTCCAAAAGCAACAGGGCCACCATTATAGTCTTGATATTCAGCAAGGTATGCCTTGTTTCCAGTCATGTGTCTGGAACATCCACTATCAACAATTTCTTTGTTCTTTAAAGCTCTTTGTGGGTTATCTTGCACATCAAATAAGAGAAATTAGTTTCTCTTAGGGACCCAAGCCATCTTGGGCTTGGGTCTGTCTTGTGGATCTTCAGAATTAACACATTTTCTAGAATTTGATCCACTATTGTATTTGGAGAATTTGTTCCAGTAATGTCTTTTAGGTCTCCAATTACAACCTGCTGAGGGCTTAACAGCAGTTTCCCTTTTGCCCCCAACAGCACTAACTGCTTTTAGCTCAGCAGTATTAACTTTTTGATTTGAAAATTTTGTTTTTGGTGATGTTGTTCTATTAAATGGCCTTCTAATAGGTGAATGAGACTTATAAAAATTATTTCTTGGTCTGATTTTATTCACAATGGGTCTTGCAGTACTAACTTTCCTAGTTGTTGCTTGACTAGAGAAATTTTGTCTAGCAGTATTAACTGGAATTCTACTAGTTCTAGTTAATACCACTGTTGGAACAAACTTGTTTTGATGATTCAATCTTTGCACGTTGTTCCACACTGATCTATTCTCCCCTTGACCAGTACCCTTACCCTTCTTTTTGTTCAATTCAACTTGTTTAGCCATTCTTTTCTCATGAAAATCACAATTTCTAATAAGATGACTAAAACTGCCACATACAAAACATGCCTTTTTAGTAAACCCATATCCCAAACCCAACCTTTTGGATATTAAACCATTCCATTCTCTCTTGTTAGCTTTAGAACTTGGACTATATGTGTTTTGTTCTTTAACAGTTTCCCTAGGAGTTTTTACATGCTTAACAGTATTAACAAAAGCAAAACTAGGTTTTTCCTGTTCTTTTGAAGGTTGAATCACATATTCATCATCACTGTCTGACTCATACTCCTCAATGATAGAAGCATCAGACCAAACTTTAGGTTGACTAACGATTTTGGGTTCAACTACAACTGGTTCAGGCACAGATTCAAGTGTTTCTGCACTAGAATTGGACTCACAAGAGTCATAATTACTGGTTTGAGTATCATATTCACTAGTGTTAGACTGTTTTGGACCATATGTGAACATAGAATCATCTACTTCTCTATCAGGTCCTGAAGGCATGTAATTTCCAGTCATTGGAGGGGGAACTGCATGCATGCCTTCAACATTTACAAATCTATCATGCACAGGACTATCTTCTACATCACTTGACCTACTGTCAAATACACTTTGAAAAAATTTATTTTCATAACTTAAGAAAGCATTATGTACTTGATCTCCATACCCAAGTCCAGATTTGTCCCTAGTACTCATCTGACTATTTAGCAGTTTACTAAGGCCTTTAGAAGAACTTTGAAAATTCTTAAGTTTAGTTTTTAATTCTTCTTTTTCTTTTACAACTTCTGCTAATAGTTTCTTATGATATGTAAGCACATCAGTTTTATCATCTAAATCAATTTTCATAAGTCTAATCTTTTCCTCATACCAAAGTTGATTCTTCTGATGAGTAACTAATTGAGCTTCTACCTTTTTTAAAGCTTGAGTATAGGCTTGAATTTCTATATTAGCATCTCACCAAGTTGTTCTCTTTGTTCATCATATCAATTTTTTTTAAGTTAGCATATGATTCCACACAATTCCTTTTGAACAAGATGTACCTTAGTTTTCCGATCCTGAATTGTTGTAAGCCCATCAAGCAAAGTTTCTCTTGTTCATACTCTGCATGACGCAG
The DNA here is from genome assembly GCA_026074375.1 of Tanacetum coccineum. Lineage (NCBI taxonomy): Eukaryota > Viridiplantae > Streptophyta > Magnoliopsida > Asterales > Asteraceae > Tanacetum > Tanacetum coccineum. The sequence continues at coordinate 74,227 of BQNB010011855.1, read as the reverse complement.
TCAATCAACACCTTCTCCATCAAAGAGTTCCAAGGCTTTAGGTCCTCCTGTTTCTAGTCTCCACCCATTGTCTTTTGCTCTATACCATTGTTACCAATGCATCTCTTCTTCCTGCTTCTGATCTTCCTTTTGATCTGCACTCTCTAGCAAAGTGCCATGTGTTATGATAATTAAAGCACTCAACTTTGGTCTTGTCAAAGCCAACTGGTTCCTTGGCATCAAACTGTAGCCTTCTACCTGTCTTCTTGTAAAACTTCTTCAATCTCATTGAAATCATGGCTACTTGCCATTTCAAGTCCATCTCTTCTAAATCAAACTCATCAAGCTGCTCCAGATCTTCATGATCCAAATGTGGACCACTGGATTGATTAGCAAAGAATGAGTACATGAGTTCATCAGTGTATGATGAAGAGTTTTCCCTTTGTGAGTTGTAGCCAGAAGAAGTAGAAACACCATAAGCAGTACTAACATCATTAGTACTGCTAGTGCTTTCAGAAGAAACAAAGGCGACATTCTGTGCACTAGAAGATGATCCAGTAGAGCCTTTAACATCAGACTCAAAGACTCTAAGATTGTTATAGAGATCATCAAAACTAAGACTGTCCACTCCTGGCTTGGTCCTCATGACTAAGGATACTTGGGACCAGGAAGAAGGTAAAGACCTAAGGAACTTCTGATTGGCATCTTCAGTGGAGACACCTGCACCATGAATCTCAAGTTGACTCAGAAGACTCTGAAACCTGTCATAACCTTTGTGCAGTCCTTCTGAGTTGGATACAGAAAAGCCTTCAAACTGTTGCTTTAAAATGTATTTCTGCATCTTCTTTGATTCATCATTGCCACCAAATCTGGATTTGATAGCATCCCACATATCTTTAGCATCAGTCATCTTGTGAAATTTTGCTAAATGGTCTTCCGGTAAAGCCATAAGCAAGGTGGTCCTTGCTTTTCTTTATCTTTCTCTGGCTAAAATTTCTTCAGAAGTTTTAGGAGGCAGAACCTTTGTTACTCCATTTGTATCTGTTAAGACACTTACAGGACTATTTCCCTTTTGTATGACTTCCCATATAGGATAATCAGTATGGATCAAGTAATGTTCCATTTTCATGGCCCAAATGTCATACTCACCTTTCTTCAGAATAGGGAGTTTAATGGTTGACATAGTGTGAGGGGCTTGTTGTGTTAGTGTTTGTGGTGGTGGTGGTGGTGGATTTTCATCATCTGATCCTGCCATTGAATAGATCAGAAAGGTAAAGGTTTATAACTGATGTGTTTTGGTTCTTCTTACTCAGAGTTTCTCAACAAGCTCTTATACCACTTGTTAATCCCAGTCTGAATAGATCTTTTTAGCCTGTTAAGGATGGTAGCCAATCTGGATAGATCCAAACTAACTATAAGAAAAACAATGACTATGAACAATATAAGTTATGCGAAAACTAACTTATACTGCTAAGAAGAACAATGAATAAAACAAAACTTTGATTACTATTAATCTGCTAGGTTACAGATCACTAACTATAACTATTTGTGAAACTTGTATATGACACTTATGTTTTATCTAACTAATGTCGTAGGGTTCCTTTTATACACCAAGGAAAACCCTAATGGGTTTACAAAACGTGTGAACAGATAATGCATATCTATTCCTATAATAACTCATGCATATCTCCTAACAGTACTAACTAGCAGTACTAACTTACTACTAACAGCACTAACTATATTGGCAGTACTAACAATGTACTGGCAGTACTAACTATTTATAACTAACAGTACTAACTACTTAGTCTATTTTCTTGAATCTTTAGCATTCTTCATTAGCAGTACTAAGTAGAACTAGCAGTAGTAACTTGTATAAGTAGCAGCACTAAGTTGTAGAAACTTCTGAAACCCAACAGATAGTTTTTCATATATCAAACACTAAAATCGGACTTAAAACGGCCGAGTTATGCTCAAATGAATCTTGAAACATTTTTCGGCAAAAATGGTTTTATTACGATCAGATCAAGAACTAAAATGGAAAGGATGAGTGAATTTATGTGTTGATATGATGATGAGGTTGGGATTAGGTTAGACATAAGCGTAGTTTTGATGTTGGATTAGTTGTGAACGGAGATTAGGATTAGATTAGGTACTATGGCGAGGTTGTGGTGGAGTTTAGGAATATTTTTGATAAAACATGTTGTTGTCCCGATTTAGTTTTTGAGTTTTAGGCGACTTAAAATGTTTTCACTAGCCAAGAAGGTAGATTTCGGATAGTTCGTTTCATATAGATAGTTTTCATATATCGAACACTAAAATTGGACTTAAAACGGCCGAGTTACGCTCAAATGAATCTTGAAATGTTTTTTGGCAAAAATGGTTTTATTACGATCAGATCAGGAACTAAAATGGACTATTCGGACACCTTTGAGTCCGAATCGGCCAAAGTACAAAGCACAAAAGTTGCCAGGAATGACGTTTTCCTTCCGTCCTTTTCGAGATTTAAGCTCAAAATGCATTATGAGTTAGATAAACCCTATTTTCATCTAGTCACTTTTCAGACACTAAATTTTCATATAAAAAGATATGTTTAACGTGTTGAGTCCGTTTCGATTTCAAAATCCGTAGAAAATAAAAGCGTAACGTTAGAACATTATTAGTAATGGCTAGGAGTTTCCTAAAAACGATAATTAGATATCGCCGAACGAAACTAAAAATAGTAAGTAGTATATATTATCGAGATAGACGTAAGAGAGTAGGCGTTTAGGTTCCACTAATGCGTTTAAGGAATTATGGACTTGACAAATATAAGGGATGGTATTAACGTCTCGAAACTTAAAACTTTCCTAAAATAGAAACTTTCTAAAAATAGTAACTTTCCAGAAGTGGAAACTTTTCGTAAAACATGGCGTAACCTAAATATAAACCTTATACTTTCGTAATAACACGCTTTTAGTTAGTAAACTAAAGCACAAACACTTATGGATGTCTATTTCTCTTATAAGCGTCTTATCCGACGTTTCGTATTTATTTCTCGTTTCTGAAGCACGTCTTTTAATTAGGTCGCGGTTAGAGTCGTTCGATTTCGTTATACTCATCGTTGAATTACTCTCTCACCATTTGCTTAAGGTGAGTTTATAGCCCCACCTTTCTACTAATTTTACTTACGTTTTATGACTTTGGGGTGAGAACATTATTGCTTTAAAAAAACTAGACACAAGAACTTTATGTGAGATTTTCCCTGTTTACGTGTTGCCTAAGTAGCGTACGGACCACTATTGCCCAAATTATCATGAACCGTTAATTTCTTGACCGACCTTTGGTTAAGTAAGCGTGAGTGTTATAAATAGATCTATGGGGACTGATTATCCCCGTCCGGGTAAGTAGCACTTACTAGTTGCGGTGGTACCGAACTAACGTACGTATAACATGTTGGATTTCGTATAGGTGATCTTGGTCAAATACCTGTAGGGCAAGCCTTTCTTGGCATAATTAGATGCTTCATACCTGTTGAGCCTCGGTGTCATGAGCTTAATGCAACGTAAATGCTTTTTATGTGAAATTGTATCTGTTATAATTGTCACATGCGTTTTGAAAATCTTGTGGTCCACCTTATTACATTTAAACTAAACCTATGAATTCACCAACTTTTGTTGATGTTTTAAGCAATGTTTTCAAGTGCTTAGTTTGGATCTATTCTCAAGATGCTACTTGGAGTCTATGTGCTTTGTGACTTCAATGATTTCAAGACTTATCTTATATTCATGCTCGTTGTCGTTTGTCAAAACTAAGTTTGCTTCCGCTACAATTTACTTATGCTTCCGCAACTCTTTTAATTACGTTTGAGCGGTTTGTAAGCCTATTTATTTTAAATTAATGCAACGAGTATGATTGTTTTAAAAACATCCAATTAGTGGTCATTCCCTTGATCTTGTGTGATGAATATTATGACGTCACGCCCTCGGACGCGTATTCCGTTGAGGCCTCCTTTGGGGGTGTGACAAAGATTATGTTGGTGTAGGGGTAGATCCTATTTACATTTCACCACCCGTGTACCACGTTTCAACATAATTAAATATGTTGTTGTTGTTCTTGTTAATCATGCGTGTATTTTTTTGGTCCTATAACAAGTGTTACTTAATACACCATATTAAAATAGTTGAATTTTCGTTGGGTTGTGGAGGCTAATAGAACCCGAGAAGAATTTGACGAAGCCTCGGTTGGGCTTCCATAGAACGCGACGGAGGGTAGTCTCTGTTTGTGGGTCTGCAGAAGTAGAGCCCTCCCAAACTGTAACTATTATGGGCTAGGGTCTATATGGAAGTTGAAGTCCGAGATTCTTATCTTATGGAGAAAGTTAGGGTTTAGTTGTCAACCCCTATATATGGATCTCATATGCAATTGTAAACCTAGGGTTTAATATCACGACTGGCACTTATGTGTTAGGATTTGTACCTTGTGCAATTCAGCACAGAGCATGTGCAGGTTAGTGTAGAGCTTAATAATATTCTCTCTTTTAAGAGTGGACTGACCACGATCTCCTAGATCGTGGGAACCACTATAAATTCTTGTGTTGTATTGTTTTTATGTTTCTTATGATCTTGGTAGCTTCTGATTGAGCTCTGTTTATTGTATGGTGATGGTTACATGAGGTATTCGTATGTTTGACTATGTACGTTTACACAGTTGTCTTGTTTGGGCTCATATTCCTGTCAAGTGATATCTCCTAGGGTGTCGGAGTTTGCTAGGGTGTTGTGATGGGATGGTCGCTTCCCAATAATTTATTTGCTTTATCTGATAAGATCTCACATTTTCATATTATTTTTATTATTGAAATTTTAAAAGGATACACACGTCATGAGTTAAACCAAGATGGTAAGATGAACCTTTATTTTGAAACGGAAAAAGCAAATTCGTCTAAATCACACTAGAACAACCTAAACCCAATAATAACAAGTTTAGGTTAATAGGAGTCATGTTAACCCTAACCTTAACCCTAACATGTTTATACATATCAACCATGAACTCTCTAACTAGTTTATCCAAAAACGTTAGTAGGGTTACACAAGCTAAAACAAGTTAAAAATGTTAGTTCGTCTAACTCACCTAAGAACCTGAACTAGGGGCGGACTTAGAGGGTCTTCGGGGGTTTATGGGAACCCCATGAATGTTTGCCGCATAGTGGTAATTTTCGTTAAAAATAATGATTTCTCTTAAATAAACTTGGTTCTGAAATTTGTGTCACGCAAATACATGTCTTTTTTAGTTAGTTCATTAATAAGTCAAAAGAAATACATGTCTTCTTATAGTTTTAATGAAGTCGTAACTTTTAGTTTATTTTTTTCTTTTATAGTCGTTAAATAAAAATTACGCTTGATACCTTAGAGTCTGAGGTCTGCCACTAACCCCAACTATATGTTTAGCGATTGGGCTGTTGAAAAATGTTTGTGAAAAATGATTTTTTGCAAACTTTGGATATTATTTAATGTATGTATATGTTATATATATTTATATTAGCTAGTAGTTTTGCGTTCTCCTTGAAAAGAGCTTCGCAACGAGCTAAAGTATGTCCTAGATAGAGTTAATATGAATGAGATATCCTGTCTCAAAGTGAGGCACTTGAAACACAAAATCTGAGATTTGAGAGAGTATCCCACATCGCCCCATGAAGGAAACGATAAGGTGTTTATATAGAAATCTTGGTATTAGCTATCAAATTCCTTTGGTTGGTTTTACTTCAACACCTACGTGCGTGCGCAAGGCAGGGGTGCAGAAAATCAGATATTGGGCCAAAATGGGTTCCAAGCTTGTGAACTCATGCTAGCCCGCGCGACATGCGGACACGAATGCAGCTCTGAAAGTTCGCCTATGCGCGAATCTTGCGAATCTTTTTGCTGCCAGATTTTGTTTCCTTTTTAATAAGTTTCCAGATTTTATATCAATTTATTTATAGAACAGATTTAAACTTTGAAAACAAGTTTAACAGAATCGGTTTAAACAAATGGAATATATCTAACTTATTTAAAACTTTGATAACAACTTTACATAATCAGTTTAAGTAAATATAATATATCAAAATCGGTTTAGTTTTTATCTGTGATTCTGTCTTGGTGACCAAGATAGGTTTTCACTATAAAATAAACCTATTCTCATTTAGTTACAAACATCAAAAAACGTAGCTTTCTAAGCCACGAATTCCAGCAATCTTTTCGACCAGAAACGCAAGTTGCTTCCGTGATCTTTCAGGCAAGTGTGTCCAAGTCCGGCAATACATCTGCTATGGCCATTGTACCTTGGAAACAAACGACGAATCTGTTTTAAAGGAATCGTGTTAAACACGAGCCTCGACCTTTACTGCTTTTATTTACTTATCATTATATAGTGTATGTCTTCTTCTTCTACACCTTTCTATCTGTTATTTAATTTTCTGTCTTTTATTTTCTATTAATTTATTTAGATCGTAATCTAATTTTATTTTAATAAAAGTGTTACAGTTTCCCTGCAATCTTAAAACAGATTATGTGTAACTGAATTAAAAACACTTTGTTAAAATCGGATTAATTATTATTAATAGATTTTATATTTTTAAAATTGTTTTCTGTCGAAACTCGAAACCAAGATTGAGTTTCTTTAAAAATCAGTTTTAAATAAACAGATTTTTAATTTACAAATTTGATATTACAGATCTATAACGATTTTAAAAGTGGTTATTCGAATCAGTTTATATTGAAACCAAGATTGAGTTTATATTAAACTGATCTACTTGATTCATTGAAACCAAGATAGAGTTTCTTTTAATCAGATCTGGTACCAGCTTATAGAAATCACGATTGAATTTCTTAGATACCGATTTATAACAGTTTATTTAACTGTTTATGTTTGATCTTTTAGGATGACAAACGACAATATTGTGACTACTCATGTGAACATAACCGGTGCGCCGGTTACCAACACAGTTGCTAATCATGTTGAAAATCTAGAAAAATTCAATGAGCAAAATTTTAAGAGGTAGCTACATAAGATGTTATTCTATCTCACTACTTTGAACCTTGCTTGGTTCTTAAAGGAGATTGCACCTCCGGTGGAACCTCCTAAGAAAGGTCAACCCTCTAATGCACAGGTTGTGCAAGTTGTGGAAGCATGGGAACATCCAAACTTCTTATGTCATAACTAAGTTCTGAATGGTTTGGTGGACTCTTTGTACAACGTGTACTGTAAGACCACGACTGCCAAAGAATTATGGGAGTCATTGGAACACAAGTACAAAGCTGGGGATGTTGGTACAAAGAAGTTTGTGGTAGCTCATTTTTTGGATTACAAGATGGTTGATTCGAAGAGTGTGATAACTCATGTTCAAGATCTGTAGGTTTGCTACATGAAATTTATGCTGAAGGAATGACTTTGAGTGAAACTTTTTAAGTTGCTGCTATTATTGAAAAGCTACCTTCAAGCTAGGTAGAATTTAAAAACATCCTAAAGCATAAGCAAAAGGAGATGAGTGTTGAAGACTTTATTGTTCGTCTTCGTGTTGAAGAGGACAACAAGTTGGCTTAGAAAAACACTTATACACCTAATTCTGCCAAGGCTAATATGGTTGAGCATGCTGGGTCATCTTTAAAGTCCAATCCCAAGATAAAAGGAAAAGGAAAAGTGAAGAATGACAAGAAGAGCAAAGGGAAGGCTGAGTACCTTGCTCCTAAAGCTGGAATTGTGAAACAGAAGTTCCAAGGGACTTGCTACAGCTGTGACCAGCCAGGTCACCGTGCTACTAATTGCAAGATGCCAAAGCGGGTGACTTCACGCCAGGCTAATATAGTGAATGATAATGTGGAGATGATTGCTATGGTGTCTGACGTCATTGCCATGATCTCTAAAGTTAACCTGGTAGGTTCTAACAACAGTGATTGGTGGGTTGATATTGGGGCAACCCGTCATGTGTGTGCTGATAAGAGTATGTTTGTTATATGTCATATTTGCATAGTAGTGATCATACGAAAGCTTAAGAATAAAGGAGAGGAGCTAGAGAGTATTTTTCATTATTTTTTAAATTTTCATTTCAAATGGAAAATAGAAATGGGAGGAAAAAGTGAATTACAACAAATGTAAAGACTTGTATAATACCCCTCCTAGATGGGTATTTATACTTATTGTTAATCCTATTCTATTTTCCTAACTTTAGTCAAACCTTGGTCAACATTACTTAACTTTGACCAAGATAGACTTTATTATATTATAATTACCAATAAAACTATAAAACTAATCAAAACTATACAAAGACCAATTCATATAATAATAAACGCTTTTCTTGAACCTAACAATGTTTCACTCTTTCAGAGCGGTTGACAAGGGAGAGAAGTTGTACATGGGAAAATCTACAACTACTGATATCAAGGGCGAATGAGATGATATATTGAAGATGACATCCGATAAAGAGCTCAAGTTGACTAATGTCTTGTATGTTTTGGAGATTCACAAGAATCTTGTGTCCGGTTGGCTGCTGAACAAGTTTGGTTTTCGTCTTGTTTTTTAGTCTGATAAATTTGTTCTTTCTAAGAATCAAATGTATGTTGGTAAGGGGTATGCCCTGAATGGTATGTTTAAGCTTAATGTAAAGGTTGTTATGAATGATATCAATAAAATAAATTATTCTGCTTACTAGATTGAGTCTTCTAATGTGTGCCATGGTCGTCTTGGACATGTTAATTTTAATTCAATGCATCATTTGTTTAAATTTAATAGTGTACCAAATTTTCATAGTGATTTAAAATATAAGTGTGAAACTTGGTCGAAGCCAAACATACAAGATCATCTTTCAAATCGGTTGAACGAAAAACCGAACCACTTGATATGATACACACGGACATATGTGATTTGAAATCACTACCCAAAAAAGGTGGCAATAAGTACTTTATCATTTTTATTGATGATTGTACAAAGTATTGCTATGTTTACTTGTTGAAAAGTAAAGATGAAGCTATAGACAAGTTCGTTCTATACAAAAGTAAAGTTGAGAATAAACTTGGTAGGAAAATCAAGGTTGTACGAAGTGATAGAGGAGGTGAATACGTGTCTCCATTCGATGACCTATGTGAGAAACATGGAATCAGACATAAGTTCACTGCTCCTTATTCAACTCAGCAAAACAGTATTGCCGAAAGGAAGAACCGTACCTTGAAAGAAATGGTTAATGTTATGTTAAAAAGTTCTGGTTTAAGCTAGGACATGTGGGGAGGAAGCCATTATAACGACTACTTATCTTTTAAATAAGATACCTCATAAGGAAAAAGAAGAGACCCCTTATGAACTGTGGATGGGAAGAAAACCATCATATCAGTACTTAGGAGTGTGTGGGGGTCTAGCCAAGGTAGTTGTGCCGACACCCAAGGCCCAAAATATTAGACTTAAATACGTGGATTGTATATTCATTGGATATGCTAAGTATACCAGTGCTTATCGTTTCATTGTACATTACTCAAAAAATCCAGATATATAAAAGAATACTGTAATGGAATCAAGGAATGCTTCCTTCTTTGAAAATATATTTCCTTTTTAACGAAGAAAATTGGAAGCTCATCTAGAATAGATGACGAAGTTGTCTAAGATAAGAGACAACGAGATGATAATGATCTCCAAGATGAGAGACAAGATCAACCCAAGGAAGAAGATGTTGAACCGAGAAGAAGCAAAAGGGCAAGAACCAAGAAATTGTTTAGACCCGATTTTGTTTCTTTTATGGTAGAAAATGAACACACTTCTTATCGAGAAGCGGTAACTTCCTCGAAAGGGCCTCGATGGAAAGAAGCCATTAAAAGTGAAACATATCCTATTTTACAAAATCATACCTAGGAGCTTGTGGATTTACCTCCTAGTTGTAAACCACTAGGCTATAAATGGATCTTCAAGAAGAAGGTGAAAGATGATGGCACCAATGACAAGTACAAAGCAAGATTGGCAATCAAAGGATTTAGACAACGTGAAGGTCAAGATTACTTAGATACTTATTCGCATGTTACACGAATAACCTCGATTAGAATGATACTTGCTATTGCCGCATTAAGAAATTTGGAAGTTCACCAAATGGATGTGAAAACGGCATTTCTAAGCAGAGATTTAGAAGAAGAAATATATATGACCCAACCTGGGGGTTTCATAGCTCCTGGACAAGAGAGAAAAGTTTGTAGGCTTGTTAAGTCATTATATGGCTTAAAACAAGCTCTCAAACAATGGCATCAAAAAAATTGACCACACCATGTTAGAGAGTGGATTCAAAACTAATGAATGCGACAAGTGTGTTTATGTAAAAGACACAAATTGTAGATATGTAATCTTGTGTTTATATGTTGATGATATGCTTATCATTGGTAGTAACGACAAGATTATCAAATCTACTAAAGACATGTTGAAGTCAAAGTTTGACATGAAAGATATGGGTTTATTTGATGTGATTCTTGGAATAAAGATCATACGAACTCAGAATGAACTTGTGTTAAGTCAAGCACATTACGTGGACAAAATTCTTAATACTCATAATGCGGGGGATTCCGGCCTAGCTAGAACTCCAATTGACACCAGTATGCATCTATCTAAAAATAGAGGCATCGGTGTTGCCCAATTAGAGTATTCAAGGATTATTGACATGTGAATGTATTTAATGACAGGTACCTGACTTAGCATATGTTTTTAGCAGACTAAGTAGGTATACTAGTAATCCAAGTGACGCACATTGGAAATCTATGACTAGGTACTTCATTATTTAAGATACAGTTGCGATTATAGGCTACATTATAATCTATATCTATTGTTATCAAAGGTTACAGTGATGCAAATTGGATATCTGACATAAAGGATTCTAGATCGACTAGTGGATATGTGTTTACACTATGAGGGGCCGCTATATCTTGGAAGTCTTCCAAGCAAACTGTGATAGCTAAGTCCACGATGGAATCATAATTTATTGCGTTAGATAAATGCGGAGAAGAGGCGGGATGGCTACGTCAATTCGTAGACGACATACGAAGGTGGCCTAAACCGGTAACGGCCATTAGTATACATTGTGATAGTCAATCGGCAATTGGCAGAGCTCATAGCAGAATGTATAATGGAAAGTCCAGACATATCCGTCGTTGACATAATTCGATATGACAACTACTCTTAACAGGAGTTATATCAATTGACTATGTGAAGTCAAAGGATAACATCGCGGATCCGCTCACGAAAGGCTTAAGCAGAGAGTTAGTTAGTAAGTCATCAAAAGGAATGAAACTAAAGCCCTTAAAGGTATGAGTTTATATGATGGAAAACCTAACCCATTTGACTGGAGATCCTAAGATCTAGGTTCAATAGGACAACCTAATCATATAAATGTGAGGGAAGTCACGTCAATGTGGGGGAGTTACTAAATATTGTAACTTCCTAGTCCATTCCTATAACAATGTGACTTGTTGAGAGGTTAAACATATGGCTTTAATAATTCAAGATGAAATCATAAAACATAATGATTCAAGATGAAATCTGAAAGTATATGTTTTTAATGATTCAAGATGAAATCACCTATGTGAGAGAGAAGTGGGGTCGCTTCGAAGAGAAATGTGAGGGGCACAATTCCTAAGAGCTCTTGCAGAACCAGGCTAGTGTTCATGACCATAACGAACACGATCATGAGGACTTGACAAGGTCAGGGAGAGTCTTGTGTAAAGTGTAATGTCGTCTACGTAAACAGATGTTGAGTTCAAGGACATCGCGTCTACTCATATCTAGGAGACTAAGTGCATCTCACAAGGGAAGGTTCAAAGGGTCACACCTACCTATCCTATACAGGACTTAACCGCATAAATTTCGCCAAAACTTTCATGTGTTTTCGACCAATCTCCATTCATGTGGGGGATTGTTGGAAAATGTTTGTGAAAAATGATTTTTTGCAAACTTTGGACATTATTGAATGTATGTATATGTTACATATATTTATATTAACTAGTAGTTTTGCGTTCTCTTTGAAGAGAACTTCGCAACGAGCTAATGTATGTCCAAAATGGAGTTAATATGAATGAGATATCGTGTCTCAAAGTAAGGCACTTGAAACACAAAATCTGGGATTTGGGAGAGTATCTCACATCGCCCCATGAAGGAAAAGAGAAGGTGTTTATATAGAAATCTTGGTATTGGCTATCAAATTTCTTTGGTTGGTTTTACTCCAACAACTACGTGCGCGCGCAGGGTGGGGGTGCATAAAATCGAATTTCTGGATATCTGGGCCAAAATGGGTTCCAAGCTTGTGAACTCATGCGATCCCGCGCGACCTGCGGACACGAATGCAGCTCTAAAAGTTCGCCTATGCGCGACCTGCGGACATGAATGCAGCTTCGAAAGTTCACCTATTCGCGAATCTTGCGAATCTTTTTGCTGCCAAATTTCGTTTCCTTTAATAGTTTTTAGATTTTGTATCCATTTATTTATAGAACCGATTTAAACTTTGAGAACAAATTTAACAGAATCGGTATAAACAAAAGGAATATATCGAACTGATTTTAAACTTTGATAACAAGTTTACATAATTAGTTTAAGTAAATATAATATATCGAAATCGGTTTAACTTTTATCTGTGATTCTGTTTTGGTGACCAAGATAGGTTTTCACTATAAAATAAACCTATTCTCATTCAGTTACATACGTCCAAAAATGCAGCTTTCTAAGCCACGAATTTCAGCAATCTTTTCGATCATAAACGCAAGTTGCTTTCGTGATCTTTCAGGCAAGTGTGTCCAAATACAGCATTACATCTGCTTTGGCTGTTGTACTCTAGGAAACATACGACGAAACTGTTTTAAGGGAATCGTGTTAAACACGAGCCTCGACCTTTACTGCTTTTATTTACTTATTGTTATATACTGTCTGTCTTCTACTTCTACACCATTTTGTCTGTTATTTAATTTTTTGTCTTTTAATTTCTATTGATTTATTTATTGATCGTAATATGATTTTATTTTAATAAAAGTGTACGTGTTTCCCTACATGTATCCAACCTTAACATGTCTATTCGACGTGTCAACTATGTATTAACTAGAATTCTAAAAGAAGAAAAAAACTAAAAATCTTATGGTGTGTTTAGTGGTACAAAAATATCTCATTTTTTCAGAGAATTTATTAAAAGAAAATGGAAAAACCAAAAAACCCCGTTTGGTCAAGTTTTTTTTCAAAAAATTTCAAAAAGTTGAAATTCTCATTTTCTAATTTTTTATAGAAAAATAAAAAACCTCATTTTTCATTTTTTTTGTCGAGAAGTGCAAAAATCATCCCTGTGGTTTGTCAAAAAACTGTCTAACGTCCCTCGTTAAATAATTGTCCAAAACACATCCCTCCGTTAATGTTTTGGGACACGATACATCCCTTGGACTAACGGTGCAAATTTGTTTCTCGTTAATTAACGAGGGTCTAATTTTTTACGGTGCAAATATATAGGAGGGTATTGTTGTCTTTTTGCTGCCACAGGAATGTATCGTGAACTTTTGCTTAAAAAAAATTAGTTTTTGTTTGTTTTTTAATTTCAAAAAAAACCTTTTTACATTATTATTCGTAAAAAAATTTTAATTTTTTTTACAAAATTAAAAAAAACAAAATTTGCACTTTACAAAATCTTAATTTTTTGAAAATAATTTAAATTTTTTTCGTACTTTAAAATTTTTTTTTTAATTTAATTTTTTACGTTATTATTCGTGAAAAAATTTAAATTTTTTTTACAAAGTTTTGTAAAAAAGTACGAATTTTTTTTTGCAAAAAGTACAAAATTTTTACAAAGTTTTGTAAAAAGATTTAAAAAGTTTTTACAAATTTTTGTAAAAAAAGTACGAATTTTTTTTTGTAAAAGGTACGAAATATTTACAAAGTTTTGTAAAAAAGTAGGAAATTTTTTTTTGTAAAAAGTACGAAGTTTTTTTTTGTAAAAAGTACGAAATTTTTTTTGTAAAAAGTACGAATTTTTTTTTGTAAAAAGTACGAAGTTTCCAAAAATTTAAATTTTTTACAAAGTTCATAATACATTTGCAACAAGAATGTTTTATGAACTTACTCAAAAGAAAAATAGACGGGATTCTCAATCTATCATTTAAGTATCTCATTTTAACCCTAATCACCATTGGTAACATCTTCACCTTTCATTATCGTCGTCGCCGCTCACCGTCGTAATCCGAAGTTAATCTTTTTAAAAAGAAAAAAATATACTACATCATTTGCGTTAGAAATCGTTATAACCCCTGTAATTGGGATCAATCATATGATGGTTAATCTCATAACGAGTGCGTTAGGCGAATTTCTCACCTTGGGATCATAGGGTTTAGTTTTGTTTTCTCCATTTGACGATTTCCATTTCCTTTTTCCTTTTTTTCCGCCTTGTTTCCATGGGTTCTCACAATCAGAACTCCCTTCAATCCAAATTTGATCAAGCCTCAAGGATCTCTAAATTTGTCTTTGTTGTGGTGAGAAGTATTTTTTTTTAACGGCAAATTTTTATAAAAAAGACTTGCAAGGAGCTTGAAGACATTACAAAAGAAATAAGATTGGGGTTTTTTAACCAATACTATCAAGGAAAAACCCTATTACATCTATAGAACACCATAAAAGAACATGAAAAAAAAATGTCATCAAAATCGTTCTGTTCTCGAAAGATTAGGAGGCGAAAGGATCAAACGACCACTGATTTCGAAGCTCATCTAATCCGCCAACCAAGCTCTCGCAACTTAAAAAACACCTTCTAAAATAGACTTGAGACGGGAGAATGTCGAAAGGATAAGAACCATAGCATCCAATCCGGAGAAAGAACAAATTCCTGCCAATCCAAATCCCTACCAACGCAAATTTTTACGAAGAACAACCCGAGCCACGTCACATCGAAAGAAAACATGCTGAACATCCTCCATAGCAGCATTACAAAGAGGACACAGATGGGAATCCAACAAAACACCATTACGGCTAAGATTGACATGGTGTTTGTCTTGTGATGGGTGAAGAAGAAGAATAAAAGACCACATGTTTTTTATTTGTTTGTGTTAAAAAGGAAAAAAAATATAGTAAATTTACCATTGATCGTAATATGATTTTATTTTAATAAAAGTGTACGTGTTTCCCTACATGTATACAACCTTAACATGTCTATTCGATGTATCAACTATGTATTAACTAGAATTCTAGAAGAAGAAAAAAAACTAAAAATCTTATGGTGTGTTTAGTGGTACAAAAATATCTCATTTTTTCAGAGAATTTATTAAAAGAAAATGAAAAAACTGAAAAACCCCGTTTAGTCAAGTTTTTTTTCAAAAAATTTCAAAAAGTTGAAATTCTCACTTTCCAATTTTTTATAGAAAAATAAAAAACCTCACTTTTTATTTTTTTTCTCGAGAAGTGCAAAAATCATCCATGTGGTTTGTCAAAAAACTGTCTAACGTCTCTCGTTAAATAATTGTCCAAAACACATCCCTCCGTCAATGTTTTGGGACACGATACATCCCTTGGACTAACGGTGCAAATTTTTTCCTCGTTAATTAACGAGGGTCTAATTTTTAATGGTGCAAATATATAGGAGGGTATTGTTGTCTTTTTTCTGCCACAGAGATGTATCGTGAACTTTTGCTTAAAAAAATTAGTTTTTGTTTGTTTTTTAATTTCAAAAAAAACCTTTTTACATTATTATTCGTAAAAAAATTTAATTTTTTTTACAAAATTAAAAAAAAAACAAAATTCGCCCTTTACAAAATCTTAATTTTTTTGAAAATAATTTAAATTTTTTTCGTACTTTTAAATTTTTTTTAAATTTAATTTTTTACGTTATTATTCGTGAAAAAATTTAAATTTTTTTTACAAAGTTTTGTAAAAAAGTACGAAATTTTTACAAAGTTTTGTAAAAAAATTAAAAAAAAATTTACAAATTTTTGTAAAAAAAGTACGAATTTTTTTTTTGTAAAAGGTACGAAATTTTTACAAAGTTTTGTAAAAAAGTACGAATTTTTTTTTTGTAAAAAGTACGAAGTTTTTTTTTTTGTAAAAAAGTACGAATTTTTTTTTGTAAAAAGTACGGATAATAATGTAAATTTTTTTTTTTTGAAATTAAAAAACAAACAAAAACTAATTTTAAGCAAAAGTTCACGATACATCCCTGTGGCAGCAAAAAGACAACAATACTCTCCTATATATTTGCACCGTTAAACATTAGACCCTCGTTAATAATTAACGAGAAAAAATTTTGCACCGTTAGTCCAAGGGATGTATCGTGTCCCAAAACATTGACGGAGGAATGTGTTTTGGACAATTATTTAACGAGGGATGTTAGACAGTTTTTTGACAAACCACAGCGATGATTTTTGCACTTCTCTCTTTTTTCTCTCTAAAAAAATAAAAGAGTAAAGTGCATAATACATTCTTGTGGTTTCCAAAAAGATCGTCCCACGTCCCTGTCTCATACTTCGCTCAATTTTCATCCCCCCGTTAGTAAAAGTAGTCATCGTACATCCCTGATGACGAACGGTGCAAATATTTTCTCAGTTACAGGGGAAAAAGTGAGGCAAAAATACATCTATGTGGTTCGCAAAAAGTCTGTCTTACATCCTCACGTGACCAACATGTTTTTTCCTTTAACTAACAAAATATTTGCACCGTTCGTCCTCAGGGATGTACGGTGGCTCACTTTACTAACAGAATGATGAAAATTGAGCGAAGTATAGGCCGGAGACGTGAGACGGTCTTTTTGGAAACTACATGAATGTATTATGAACTTACTCAAAAGAAAAATAGACGGGATTCTCAATCTATCATTCAAGTATCTCATTTTAACCATAATCACCATTGGTAATATCTCCACCTTACATTATCGTCGTCGCCGCTCACCGTCGTAATCCGAAGTTAATCTTTTTAAAAAGAAAAAAATATAACTCAATATAAACCGGTTTTCGAAATTATCAAAAATTTTTATAAAGAATAACTATTCCTTTCTTAAGGAATTTAAAAACGAAAACAAGTACAGCTAAACGCCACCTTAAACTCTCTCTATTGGGCTTAACTTTTGGGTTGTTTGCCAAGCCCGACTAAACCAAAAACCAACTTTTGCAACCTTCTACACCTGTTTAATCTCTTTAGAAAGCAACAGGGTTTTTGTGTTAGTGCTGGTAAAACCCTAAATGATGATGACATTTGCAACAACTAGTCATCACAATTTTCTTTCAACCATATCTCCTACTCGAAATTCACGCAACTTCATAACTCAGAGAACTTCAAATGGTATTGTTCTTTTTTTTCCCATTCCAGTTTTGTAATCTTATGCAAATTATATTGGTTCGGCTGTTTGGGATTGCGTTTCGAAAGTTATAAGTATTTTTTAAGAAATAACCAGTTTGGAATGTTTGGATACCACCACTTTATTTTACTCAATAAGCACTTACAAATGACCAAGTTTGTCTTTCAAAAAAACAAGCAAGTTTATATCTGCTGAGTCTAGGATTAATTAACCGGAATTTAGGTTTATCTTAGGCCAAATCGCACAAAAAGGTACTATACTTCAGACCAATTTGGATTTTAGGTATCCAATTTTTTTTTCAATTATAGGTACTGAAGTTAACTTGTTGTGCAATGTATGGTTTTCTGAGGTTTTTCGACTTTTTTGAAGATGTTACCGGTCATTTTTTAGCTGAAATGGTTAATTAATGAGATGTGTTATCTAATTATCTGAGTACAAACAAACGTGCGACTAAAAGTATCTCCCGCAGCCCGTTTGCTTTATGCTTTCTCGTACTTAGTGGGTCCTATAGGTCCTTTTTATCTATTTTTGCCATGTTTTAGTGCTTATGCCTATGCTATGTGGCTCTATGTGCTCTTTTTGCTCTCTTGCTTTTGTATGCCTTCTCGTTTTTGACTCCTGCCTTGTTACATATGTTTGCCTTTTCGTATTTGCTTCTTCCTTTGTCTTACGCATGTTTGGTTCATTTGGTTCATTGCGTTGTTTGCCTTTATAATTTGCTTCTCTTGCCATGTGTCATTTGCTTGCCATATGTATTTTGCTTTCTTATCTTCACCTGCCATGTTTCATTGCATTATAATGCTTTCTAAAAAAAAGTTTGGTGTTCTATCGCACTCATTTTCATACTCTTAGCCGGAGGTCTACCGGGAAGCAGTCTCCTTACCCGCGGGTTTTCCCAAGGGTAGGGGTATGATCTGCCTACATACCACCTAGGCGGGATTGGGTATCGTTGTTGTTGTTGTTGTTGTTGTTGATGATTATTTGATTATGATTATTCTGTCACACAGTCACTTTCAAATATAATGCCAAACGCCCCTTGATAAAGATTATGTATCAAGCTTTGAGCCTGGACAGTGTTATATTTGGCTCTAAGAAAGAACGAGAACAGATAAAAGTTGTTTTGATATCAGCATTCTTAATCAATAAAACTTAAAAAGCAAACAATACCTATTTGAAACAGAAATTAATGGCTAATAACGAGGCTAAGCAAAAGTTTTTATTTTGTCACTATCATGAAGAAGAAGAAAAGCATTGTGTTAATTTATTTGACTTGAATCTATCATAGTCTTTTCAGTGGGTGGTTTAAAGATGAGGAAGACCAAAGAGTCTTCATACTCAAGCTTGAGTAGAGGGCATCTTGTACGTGCTATAAATGATACCAAATCTGAGGGGAACTTGAATGTCACAGATCGAAAAGTTAATAAAGTTGTTGGTTTTGAACAATTTGGAGGTAAATCAGGATCTGTTTCGTTTATTGGATTGACTCATCAGTTGGTTGATGAAGGAAAATTGGTGTCATCACCATTTAAAGAAAGTCGGTCTTTGTTGTGGATCGTTGCTCCTATAGCATTGATCTCATCGGTTTTGCTCCCGCAATTTTTTGGCATTTTAAGTACTGATCTTATACAGGATGTGGTTCTCACAGGTATCATATAACAACACATCCTTTTCTATTTTTGTCTTGCTTTTACCTTGGTGATAAAAAAAACACAACATAAATTAAAACTTAATTCGGATCATTTTAGAAAATCCGCAAATTTCCAATATTTTGTGGATTTAAGATAATCGGACCCAGTTGTCCGTAAAATTGGTGACGTGGCAGGATGTTTTTAGCGAAAACCAAATTTACAGTTTTGTGCCACATTAATCTCTATGCCACAGTATCTTCAGAGATCATGTTCTACATAGGCCTAGCAACCTTTCTTCTTGTGACTGACCGAGTGCAAAGACCCTATTTACAATATAGCACAAAAAGATGGAGTCTAATAACGGGCCTCAGAGGATACTTATCATCTGCCTTCTTTGTAATGGGGTTTAAAGTTATAGCACCTGTATTTGCAACATTTGTCACATGGCCATTGTTTGGCGTTGCGGGGTTGGTTGCTGTCGGTCCTTACTTAATGGGCTGTTTGGTTCAGTTTATATTCGAGAAAGTGCTTGAAAAACGTCAGTCATCTTGTTGGCCTATTGTTCCTATTGTTTTTGAGGTTTGTAACTTGTGCAATTTATGGATTTTAATTTGTTCGTGACGGTGGTCTTCACTTTCTACTACATTTATTTTTTTGGCAGGTCTATAGGCTGTATCAGTTGAGCAAAGCTATGCATTTTATGGAAAAGTTGATGTATCAAATGAGGGGTTTGCCAAAGTCGCCGGAGTTAATGGAGAAGAGTGGTGCATTGGCTGCAATGATCGTCACTTTTGAAGTGCTTGCGGTTATCTGTATATGGTCGTTTTTGACCTTCATACAAAGGCTTTTTCCTTCAAGGCCCGTTGCTGAGAATTATTGAGCTGGTTTATGTAAAGGGATTTTTAAGAGCAAGTCTAGTGTTAACATCAAATTTGGTTTTAGTGCACCAAATTTTGATACATTAGTTAATTTATATCAACATAACAGTAATTTATTAAAATCAATCTCTTTTAGAAAAATTAACTAGATTTGTTGACATCAGATTTGGTTTCAGTCAATTTAATTGTCAAAAGAACGCTGTCAGTGATGCTAGTTTGTGTCTCCTAAATCTAATTGACTTGCATATCTATCAAGCAAGACAATACAATACAAGCTTACTGCAAGCTGCAGAAGCAAAGACCACCAATGACACCCCCACAAACAACAAAATCTGCAGGTTTTGACCAATAGACCCACTTACAGACTCCGGCACCCTGCATACAAGCTGCATAACAGCCCCCTTAGTTTATCTTACATGAAGAACTTGGTTGTTTCATATGGTTTATGTGCCCACAATACCTATATGGTTCACGTTAGGTACCTCGTTTTTTCACAAAAATAAATTAAATCCATTAAACTGATCTGACACTAATCAAATCCAATACGTCTAACCTTCTTGGTTAGTAAAGTGTAATCAAGAATTGCAAAAAGAAAGTATAATGTGGATAATGTTCAAGGCAACTTCATTGTTATTTCTCTTGAAACTTGAGCTTTGATACAGGCTGTTGGAACAAATCAACTTGGAAAACTTCACAAAACTCGTTTAGTAATGATTCATGAGCAATATCAATGAGTTTATCATCATCGTATGTTGATGAATGCTCATTAAGCAACCCCTTGATGCTTCCAACACCTCGATCTCGTATTCCGCAAGGAATTATTCGATTAAAAGGTGAGAGATCAGTGGTGACATTCAACGCTAATCCATGATATGTTAGCCATCGTGCAACTCGTATCCCAATTGCTGCTAGTTTCTTGTCCCCTAATGAAAATTAAACAAAATAAGCAAACGACAACAAGCTGTTAAGCATACACTAACTGAATAAGCACAGAACTTACCGACCCAAACACCAGTTAAACCCTTGACCCGAGAAGCTTTTAGAGAAAAAGTTGAGGAAAGAACACGAATGACTACCTCCTCTAGTGCCCTCAAGTACCAATGAAGATCCATCTTCTGGTAACGAAGATTCAGTATTGGGTACATCACTAGCTACAGTGCAACAACTCTTGTTATAACAAAATTTAAGGAACTATAACCCAAAATGCACTAGCAACTTAGGAGTTATTAACATTACTAATCGCATAGCTCAAATTGCAGGAGCAAAGTTGACTAATAATCTCTAAGCTAACAAAACTAACTAAAAGGGTGTTTGGGAATGCGATTTGGAGAAGATTATCTGATTATTGCATTTGCAAAATGCATATAATCAGAAAATAGTGTTAACCAAACCATTTGAATAAAGTGATTTTAGCAGCTTGAGATCTACCTTTTTAAAACGCAGTTTTGCAAAAGCAATCTCAAACACCCTCTAAATCATCCCAACTTTTCTATAATTAACGTCGTCGCGATACTAATCTTGTTACATATATTTGTTTATTCAACATCCATTATAGGAAATTGAAATTTCATTGTATCAAACATGTTTGACAAATACGTGCTAAATTTACCTGTCCTGGGCCATGGTAAGTAACTTCACCGCCACGTTCCGTTTGATACAATGGCAAAGGCGAATCCTTAACATCAAAATTTAAGTTATTTTCGCTACTAGCAGTACCCAATGTATAAACAGGCTCATGTTGTAAAACAATCAAATTATCTGAAATATCGTCATCGATAGTAATCAATTTCTTTCGTTCTTCAACTATTGATTTTTGCCACGACCATGCTTCTGCAAATGGCACCACTTCTTTGTACATATCATAGCATTCACATCTATGCAATAACCGATACCCAAATTAGTAAAGAAATGTTAGATTATGAACATGTTAATTAGGCAAATCTGCCATCCAAATTATATAGTGAAGGTAAAGTTGCCACTCACTATTTTAAAAAAGGACCTCATTTGCAATAGATACTATAAACAGGCGCAAGTTTGCCATTGACTAAATAAAACCATCCATAGCCAATTACCATAAGAAAGCAATTCAGACCCATAACAAGACGGTATCTTTAAAATTGCCAGTCGGCTTATAACTATCAGACTCACTTTCGGGATTATAGTAGCAACAAGATAAGTTATGCAATCTGAGAATAGCTTGAGCATTAGGATCCCGAACATACTATCCAACACATCAGGCTCTTTCGAGATTATAGTAGCAACAAGATAAGAACAGACGACCAAAACAGACCCAACCAAACAAATCTACAGTAACAGACCATGTGGATTAATCTAATTTGAACATCATTTGACACTTGAAAATTCAATAACATATTCTGGTAATCTAATTACAGATCTGCAACTGGATGCATGTCCGACAAACGATGTATAGCTTGTTATAAAATAGCACTATTAATCAAACTCGATTTTTAATAGGCCACACTAGTTTAAGCCTGATATGAAAGGATCATATTTTATCATATAAACTATCACTGATATATGTGAGATTAATAAGATTAGTGGAGTATTTAAATAAGCACTTTCAAAAGCATGTTCCAATCTGCTTATTGGAAACTGCAAAAAATAAGCCAATAAACAGAGAAGCACAAGCAGTTCATTAATCCATAGTCATTGACTAAACTAAATAGCAAGCTTGCACCCACCTCCTACTGCTGTTTGTGTAAGCTTATTTTAAAGATGACGAGCTTATGTAAATGTTTCATAATTCAATGATACAAAACCTATAGCTGTTCATAAGTCTAAGTGTAGAACTCCTTCAAAAAGATATATTTGGCTAATGTGGGATCGTAACATTCTATTTATATAAGCCGATAAGTTTCAAAAATGGGTAGTGGCAAATAAATCACTATGAACACAAGGCGTTTGATAAAATGTCAAAACGAAGAAAATGAAGATACCTTCTTAAACTGGTGGTGCATGAAATTGGTGAAATGCGTGATGGGTTTCTTTTATTAGAAAAAGAGTGGGTTATCATCATCCATGGTGAAATTGAGGAGGAGGCTACAATCATGGAATCAATTTCAAAGTGGAATCACGGAGTAACCAAGAAAATGTTGTTGCTTTTAAAATGTTTGGTGGGACTTTGAGAGGAAGGAGGTATTAATTTTAAATTACTCTTGATACTCGCGCGTAGCAACGTCGATGTAAATTTGGTTACGTTGTAGAGTAGATATTATGTGTGTCGTTGTTGTATAAAATTTGAGTACGTCGTTGATATTACGGCGGTGTATAATTTTGATAAAATTATCCTTATAGTTCCATATGGAGAAATAAGGTGGTTAACTCCTCTCCCGAGCCTTCGAAGCTTTGAAGAAAAGAAAACACATCCCTACCATTCATAGCTTCCAAAAGCTTGTCTACTCAATTATACTCCGTTACGTTACTCTCATAATAAATCTTCTTATGGTAATGAGGTTCACTTCTTGTCGCCGTTTATAACGTTACTCTCGTAATTTCTCCCGGCTTCCACCTCGTAGCCGCTTGTTCATAATAATATTCCTCAATCTTTTCAAGAAAAATATATTGTAAACATATTATATTAACTAATGCGTAGCAACGGAAATTCCTAGCGGCATACAATTAACGATATGTGATATTGTGATAAGTGTTTCGTGTAACGTTCAAAATTGAATGTGAAAATATCAAAATCTAATTGCAAACGGCTATAACATGTGATAATTCTACTCAAGCAAAAATTCTTAACATGTATCAAAGAACATATACAAACATATAGTGAAACTGAAAATAAAAACATTACATCAATTATGAGATAATAACTAACAATGCACGTTACTTGTCGTGTAGAAAAGAATAATCTATAATCAATTTGCCGAATCGAGATTCCTTAAAAGAATAATCGGATATCTAATTTTCAAGCGCAAGTAATGAGGGGGCAATCCGCTCGCCCTTGAGCGAGTTTAAGATTTCCAAAGGATAGAAGTAGTTCGTGTCGTCTTCCGCTTTATCAAAACTATAGGAAACCTTCTCTTCGCTAGAAAATCTATCAATCAACAGATCATTAATATTGTCAACAAGTTCATTTTTAGTTGATAATATTGTTCATAAAACCCCAACATGTCAGATCATCAACCATGACGCCTCTAATTAAATGCATTGAGCAAAAGCGTTTTCAAGTTTTTAAAGGCACAAATAATAGTCATATATGAGCAAATAAATAAATAGCATTAATAATATATGGGGACTTTATTTTCAGCATTAAATTAAGTGCGAGAACTGCGAGAACTTTCAAAAACATACATGCACGCCTTCAATAATTGTATTTCTACACATATGTTCTAAATAGAATAAATATGTTTTAAAAAAAACATATTTTTTTAAAGTATTTGATGAGAAATTGAAAATACAAATTTTTTCTTTGAATATGCACACCTTCAAAGAAAAAATTTGTATTTTCAATTTCTCGTCAAATTCCTTAGAACAAATATGTTTTTAAAAAAACATATTTGTTTTATTTAGAACATATGTGCAGAAATACGATTATTGAAGACGTGCATGTATGTTTTTTAGAGTTCTCGTAGTTCTCGCACTTAATTTGATGCTGAAAATAAAGTTACACAATAATATATTATGATTGTCAAACTTTCATCATATAGAATCGCCAATCATGGTTGATTATAAGGAATGAGTTTAAATAAAACAACTTAAAGTAAGATACGTAGGATAACATAATAGCCATTGGATTGTTTGACTTTGACTTAGTTAAAAGATACATGTGACAGTTTTGTAAATTTTTTAATACTTATTAGTCGATATATGTTGCTAGAAGGTTATTTTAGTAATTTCATACTCATGTTCCTTCAAAGCAGCCGGGTCAAGAAAAATTGAGAGAGAACTTAACTTCTACTAATTTCCTCTTCCTCACTCTTCAACATCTTTCATTTTCATAACAAACGAGGTTTTTAACCCGCGCTTCGCTGCAGAGCGCAGGCTTTTACGTTCATTTATGTCAAGACGGAATTTAGAGTTGGAAAAATACAAAAATTATCCTTATAGTTCGATAAGGTGGTTAACTCCTCTCCCGAGCCTTCGAAGCTTTGAAGAAGAAAACACATCCCTACCATTCATAGCTTTCAAAAGCTTGTCTACTCAATTATACTCCGTTGTATTTTACTTCTTGTCGTTATAACGTTACTCTCATAAATCTTCTTATGGTAATGAGGTTCACTTCTTGTCGCCGTTTATAACGTTACTCTCGTAATTTCTCCCGGCTTCCACCTCGTAGCCGCTTGTTCATAATAATATTCCTCAATCTTTTCAAGAAAAATATATTGTAAACATATTATATTAACTAATGCGTAGCAACGAAAATTCCTAGCGGCATACAATTAACGATATGTGATATTATGGAATCACATATTATAAACCAAAGATTTGTAAATTGCAATCAACGTAGCTAGATTTTCCAAATATATAAAAGGTAAAAATTGAGAAGGTTATTTTAGTAAATTGCAATCAACGTTGCTAGAAGGTTATTTTAGTAATTTCATACTCATGTTCCTTCAAAGCAGTCGAGTCAAGAAAAATTGAGAGAGAACTTAACTTCTACTAATTTCCTCTTCCTCACTCTTCAACATCTTTCATTTTCATAACAAATTCATTCCAAGACTCATATAATTCTTTTTGATCAATTAAATTTTTCACTGATTCATTCTTCACATATTATAATCACTTTAAAGTTATGTCTTTCCACAAAAGATAATGATGATCGACGACGACAAAGATGATCGATGATTAACAATAATGAAATTAGCATATTGAAATTTAACACCAAATCACATATTATAAACCAAAGATTTGTAAATTGCAATCAACGTAGCTAGATTTTCCAAATATATAAAAGGTAAAAATTGGGATACAATTGATCAAACCTTTTTTTTATATAAAAAAGCTTCTTGTTATTTGCCACACATGTACACTCTCACGAATATTATTTACATACTCACCTATGTTGTTAATTAATTTTAAACCATAAAAAACATAAATCAATTTTTTTAGAAATGCAACAATATATAAAAAAAGCCAAACAAGATACAAAGAGAAGGCGACCCTCCATGTAACCAAGATAGTTAAAGCGGAAGAGCCCCAAGAGAAAAAACAAGAGAAAATTCCCAAAAGGGTCTTTCGTACATGTGTGTTTACACGTTTTGATCAAAAGTCATCTTAATTCCCAAAAGAGTCATGCTCTACCGCTCTACTGCTCTATCATACCCATTGCTCGACACGTGGCATTTGCAAGTACAAGCTTTGAATTTTGAGTTTTGGCTTAAATGACGAATATACCATTATTGTTATTTCTTTTCTCTCTCCACTTAAATATTCCCTGGCCATTTTCACCCTATCGGTCTATCACCACCGCCACTCCACACCGCTCCACCACCCCTGTTCCACCACCACTGATCCACCGATCCACCACCGCTGCTCGCCTGCTCTATTGCTCCACCACCACTACTCTACACGTTCATTTTTTGTTGAATTTTCTTGACCATCTCATAACCACCACATTCATCAAAATCAGTAAATCACCAGATGGCAACCTCGTCATATTTTTTCTAACTAACCCAACAAAAATATTAACATAATCATATTTTTTTCAAAAAAAACTAATAATTAAAAACACACAAACACTAACATAAATTTCTTTTGGTTGATCACCAACGGGAACCCTAATGATCCTAGGCAAGTCAACCATCGTAAGATTCGGAACATTTCTTTTCTTAACAACCAAAGTCAAGGGTACATTCTTTACACCTTTACAATTTCCAGCAACCTCAATAGTCGCCTTATCAATAGCTTCAGTTATCCCATGTTCATCATATATCTTCACCTTCACATCCTTATACTCCAACGCATACTCTGGTACGTCATTTGGGTGGTGTTGAAGCCTCATTATTAGAGGTACTCTAGTACATATCTCTTGTCCACGAGGCAAACTTATGCCAGCTAGTGACTCTAGGACGCTAGACTTGCCTGTGGACTGGTCTCCTACAACGACAATTGTTGTCGGGATGGATTACTTCACCACCGTTATCGTTGGTTTTGCTGCATGTGACCACCATTGTTGCCGGAGTAAGGAGCTAATAGGGTGAGTTATCAAAACCTTTTTGACATATGTGTACTTTGTTAAGGTTGGGTTTGGTAGAACTGGCTATTTATTAAAGATATCTTGTGGATTTTGCCACTAGTAGACTAGTAGGGTGTCACTGTAGTGTGTTTGATGAGACTAGTCAGTCAAAGTTTGTAGTGGTGACTGTGATGAAAAGTGTGCATCGGTAGCACCAATACGTGGTGGCCGAAGTGAGAAACTCAGATTTAAAAAAGTGAGCTAAACCCACTGGAAAGTGTTAGATGATGAATAAACCCCATGAGGCATAACTTTTATTGATCAACTATTTATAGCTTACAATAGAGAACAAACCCTAACGGACCCTAAACTCACAAACCAGGCTTGAGCCTATTACTTTGACTAACAATAATTTATTTGACTAACAACTTTGACTAAGATTAATTACTTTGACTAACAATAATTTATTTGACTAACAACTTTGACTAAGATTAATTACTTTGACTAACATTTATCATCTAATACTCCCCCGCAGTCCGAGCGGTAAAATCACGAAAGTTCGGACTGGAGATAAAAAATAAAACATTAATGCTGTAACTATTTTATTGATGAAGATCTAGCAGCGGATAGAAAAAAAAAATAAAGAGAGTCTTTGAAGTCTTCAAACGTGACATGCAACAGATAAACTTTGTGATGATTGTGAGAAACTTGCTTTTTTTGGAGATGATAGAAGCGGCTCATGACGGCCGACAGTTAGGTCTTGATAATCGAGATGGAGAGATTTGACGGGGTGGAATAGATGCAGCGGCTCTTGACGGCCGACTAGGTTTTATGATCTAACTCGCTCTATTGTGAAAGAATAAAAAGAAAGGGATTTAGAACGATTGTGAGGTATTATTTTCAAAGATGTAAACAAGATAGAGAGAAGAAAGATACAAAGATAAGAAATATGATTTGATTTGCAGAACAAATAGGAAAAAGTGGTTTTTTTAAAACCAGAGAGTATGGATTTTTGTGGTGAAGCACAAGAGAATTGAGGTGGAAAGAAAACTCAATTAACAATATGTTTTTTTTTGGTAAAGAATCAATTAACAATCTGTTCGAGATAGAAATCACAGATCTTTATGAGAAGGAAAGCAGAAAACCAATTTTATTATTAGAAAAGAAGAAAAGATAAGACAACCCATTTTTTGATGATTGTCGAGAGAAAAAGACATTTGGAGAGAAGGAGAAGGAGAAGATTTGACAGGGTTAGGTGGTTGAAGATGGCGGCTCATTACGGCCGATTAGATTTGAGAATTAGGTGGGAAGATGGCGGCTCATTACGGCCGATTAGATCTGAGAATCACACCTAGCTCGATACTATTTTAGATGATGAATAAACCTCATGAGGCATAACTTTTATTGATCAACTATTTATAGCTTACAATAGAGAACAAACCCTAACTAACCCTAAACTCACAAACCGGGCTTGGGCCTATTACTTTGACTAACAACTTTGACTAAGATTAATTACTTTGACTAACATTTATCATCTAATAGAAAGTTGCTCATGAAGAAGAGAGAGAAATATTTGAGTGGGAGAGAAATAAAAATAAAAATGAGGGTATTTGGGTAATTTTGCATTAAGTGGTGGGCCAACCCACTGAGTTGTGGGCCAACAAAAAGTACATTTAAGTGGACACGTGTCAAGCATCTAAGGCGGTAGAGCAGTAGAGCATGACTCTTTTGGGAATTATGATGACTTTTGACCAAAACTCGTAAACACACATGTACGGAAGGCCCTTTTGGTAATTTTCTCAAAAAACAACAAACACAAATTGAAAGCCACGAAAAAAAGAAAAAAAGAAGTAAAGCACAAATAACCTACAAGGCTACAACTAAGGCATATGCACACTTGAACCAATTGATCTGATGGAACAAAAAGACAAGTGAGACCCACTGCCTCATCGGGTGTTATTATAAAATTATTGCAAAAATGTTAGCAGAGCGGGTTAAAAGAGTGGCGGGGAACGTGGTGAGGGAAGTTCAAAATGCGTTTATAAAAGGTAGGTATATTCTTGATGGGGTCCTTATAGCAAATGAGACAATGGAGTTTTTAAAGAAAAAGAAAGAAAAGGGTTTAGTTTTCAAAGTGGACTTTGAAAAAGCGTATGATAGTATCAATTGGATATTTATATTAGATTTAATGAAAAGAATGGGTTTCGGAGAAAAATTGTGTAAATGGGTGGAAATATGTCTTAGGTCGGCGACTATGTCCATATTGGTAAATGGCTTTCCATCGGAGGAATTTGGATTAGAGAGGGGTGTTAGACAAGGTGATCCTTTATCACCTTTTCTATTTATTTTGGCGGCGGAGGGGCTAAATGCGATTGTTACCGAAGCGGTGGAGAAAGGCATATTTAGAGGAGTTGTAGTTGGAGCAAATAAGGTTACGGTTTCATATTTACAATACGCGGATGATGCCATATTTTTTGGTGAATGGAATAAAGAGAATGCTAAAGCTCTTATGTGCATTCTCAAATGCTTCGAAGAGGTATCTGGTCTAAAGGTAAACTATAATAAAAGCAAGATCTACGATATAGGAGTTAACGAGGGGGATATGATAGATATGGCGAGATGGATGGGGTGTGGCATCGGGGAATTTTCGTTTACGTACTTGGGCTTGCCAATTGGGGAGAACATGAGGCGGGTGAATGCTTGGAGCCCCGTCGTGGAAAAATTCAAAAGTAGGCTAGCGGATTGGAAAGCAAAAACGATGTCATTCGGGGGTATCAGTATTGGGTAGCTTGTCATTGTATTATTTCTCGATGTTTCGCGTGCCTTTGAGTGTTATTAAAAATCTTGAGAGAATTAGGAAAAAATTCTTTTGAGGAGGGGTCGGGGAGGGCAAAAAACTCTCTTAGGTTAAATGGGATTCAGTTCTCGGTTCGTTTGGGGATGGGGGGCTTAATATTGGGGGTTTAAGGGCAAAAAACGTAAATCAATTAGTTACAAACTAGTTTTAATCCCCGTGCACGCACGGAGCTTGTACATTATGTTTTTTTTAAATATATTTATAATTTTTATTTTTTCAGTTTTATAAGTTATGAAAGTTTAAAGGGTTATTTGTTTTTTTTTAAAGTCATAATAAAATTTGTAAATTTATAAATTTACACTTAACTCTATACAATTTATTTAAAATTAAACCATTAAAGTTTTATTAATTACCTCCTCTTTTTTTCAAGTTTTTGTTTTTATAAATTTGACACGTATATTTTTATGTGTTTTTTTTGTCTATCAGATTTCTCTACCAAAATAATGTCAATTTTAGAAGTATTTAAGCTTTTTAATTAAACATATATTCAAAAATAATAAAAAATTTGAAGCATCATACCTAATAAAGAAAAATTCTTTTTTTTTGAAATGAAAAGTCCTCACTTTTCGTTTTCCTTTATTAAGTAAAAGATTATATCTAAAATATACCACAATCAAAGCCATATTGAATCGGCTTGATTTACATACTAAACATAAGAATTATACATTTATTGTTGACTAATATTTCAAAAATACGTGGCTTCTTTAATTTATAGGCGAATTCGAAGATAAGATATAGCTTTGATCATCTATGTATCAAGTTTTTTTATAAAACATTAATCTATCAAACTGATTCTTGAAAAGCTTGTTTAAACAAAAAAGAGGTACAAAATCATTGACATGTGAGAAAAACAAAAATTGTAACACCAAACAAACCAACATATATATAATGCCAATTAATGTATAAAGAATTGGGTTTTGCTAAAACTCTGCCCATCGGGCAGAGTTTAAGGTGTAGTTAATACCATAAACTTTTTTAATTAACAAGAAAATGTATTATTAAATACACGGACTTATAAATTACTATATTTGAATGTGTATTTAGGGCATTTTCTGGTTAATTAAGAAATTTTGTGTGTATTAACTACACCTTAACATCTGCCCGGTGAGCAGAGTTTAGCAAAACCCTAAAGAATTATATTTTCATAATATTGTTCTCCCACTATATAATGCATGCCTTAATGGGATGAATGATGATGGTTTGTGAAAATTCTTGATTGTCTTCATGAAATAAATGACCAACACATTCTAAACCTATGTTGCACCCGGATCAACTTAAAGTTTCAAACAAATTAAAGGAAATGAAAATTGGATTTAGAACGTACTGTTTGTGCAAAATCTTAAACGATCACAAGGATCTTGAAAATGGTGTATCTGTTAGATTTAAAAGCTTGGTTTTGTGTTTATCTGAGTTATGTTGAACCAATTTGGATGTTCATGCATATATCTGGTATGCAAAACAGTACTAACAGTCTAACTTGGGTGGTTAGTACTGTGCTTTAAGTTTGTACTGTTCCAAAGTGAACTACTAGTACTAACTTACAGGTTAGTACTGTAGTTGAAAAAACCTGGAAATTTGCAAAATTTTTTTTTTTATATTAATTAAAACCAGATTATCACAATAACAAATTTAAAACACTTATACGCGAATTTTCAATCAAGGATACGCACTTAAATAAGTGAAATGGCCTAGCAGTTTTAACTCATAACTAGCTGTTTTATCAAGTGAACTAACAGTACTACTAAGAAAGTGATACAAACTATTTTTAAACTAACAACTAAGCACTTATAAGCAGTTCCTACAGTAGTAAGGGAAAACAAGAAACAAGGAGTGATTTACAATACCCTTGACTCAAAACAGGCTAAACCAAGAGTTACAAGCTCTAGTTGTGTAAACAAGCTAGTAAGAGTCCTAGAAGCCCTCAGAACTGAACTTATCATCCATAAAGTAAGCTGAGGTATATTTGAGAGTGATTTTTGTAATTTTAATCTTAACTACTTAACTTTTTATCTTTACTTAATGAAAACAGCTTATAAGTAAGCTGTACTGATGGTTTTTTGAACACAAAATAACACAATTAAGAAACTTAGCACTTGGAATTATAAATTGACTTAAAACTCAAATTGCATTAAAACTTGAAAGTGTTACAAAGCTGAAAGTAAAAGCTGTAAATGACTTAAAAATTAAGCTAGGATTAAAAACTAAAAATTAATTAAAAAACTAACTGCCTCAAAGGCTTACAAAAGGCTCTTATATATAGCCGAAGTCTTCATCTCTTGGACTTGCAGCTTGTGCTTCTTTGGAGAGAGCAAAAACAAGTGTGCTTGTTGTGTGAGGTAAGTCTTAAAGCAAATCCCAGCCTTTGATTTCTTTTGTGCTTCTTTGGGAGTGTCAATATCAGCCATTGATGATACTTAGGAAATGTGAGGGATTGCCAACATGGCATTTATACAACTGGGGGGAAATAGTAGGGTGGATGAAATGATTTTGGCTAGGGTGTCGAGTGGTTTTTGCAGGTGGGAAGTATGGGAAGACATCCAAGTTGTACCTGGGTTTTTGTTGGGCGGGAAAGATGGCTTTTAGGGAAGTAGGCAGCTTTGTCCCCTCAAGTTATATAACTTGAATGCAATCTTTGCCCGGTTTGCAATTTTGACCCTTGTCTTCTAATTTTTGTGTAATACAACTTGAGGCTTGGCAGTTTTAGTCCCTCAAGTTATATTTTCTTCACTTGGCTGACTTTTGACTTTGTCCTTTCCACTCCGTGCTTGGATTTGTTTGCTTTTGCTTTCTTTTTGTTCCTTTTCTTGAATATCCGTTTCTTGCACAATACAATGCGAAAACATACAAATCACAATGTATTTTTGGTACGTTTTTAGTCTGTTTAAAGTCGTTATTAATGGAGAAACGGTTTGTGTAATTAAGCACATACCTATGGCCATGTGCTAATAGAGCTCACAAAACAAAGGGAACGCCGTGGATGATCAACCGCCACAGATTGTGTACGCCATTGGTGCCTCATGACGCGCCATGGTACTCCTTGGCTAGTTAGCTCGGCATCAGAACAAAACAATGGGGTTCATATAGCATATCGCGAAACGAAAAACTTATGTCCAAGAAGATCATGTTAACAAAAGGATAAGTTCATTCATGGCTATGTCAAAAGATGCATGTATCATACGAATTCAAATTGGCTCAGACGAATTCATCAAATAAGGTTGCAAAATAGACTATCATAGGATGGGGAACATAAATAGGGATTTCTAAGAGGCAACTAGATACGGAGCAAAAGTCATGAGAATCTTTAAAAGAAAGGATAGAATATCTGTACCTTAAAAGCAAATCGACGCGTACCCAAAACACAAGTTACTCCTTCTTCGATTTATCTACAAGAATTTAATAATTCATTATTTACTAATCGTTTAACTTATTCTGTAATACCTTCCAATTTATGCTTAAGAGGTTTCTATTTTATCTTAACTTTGCTTGAAGAGTGGACCAACTGTTTATTATAACCTACCATTTCATAACAAAATTACATCTAAGGATTATTATTCCCATTTCATGATATTACTTCCTTTCTAACAGTATCTCTTCCTAGAGCCAAAGATGCATATTAAAGAGTAATACTTCTACCTTGCTTTTATATTATCACTATTAATTTACTAAGATTGTTAAACGCTAAATGAGTTTGCTAGTCTTACATGTTTACAAATCAAAACAGTTTCAAGGGTCATTGCTACTGAAGCATCAAAATGTATTTTGGTCTAACGACAACAACTTAAACTGATGGATAACTTTGTATTGTTATAATATGCATTATAATAATAGTCATAAGGAACTATATTAAAGATTTCATGCAAACATCACTTGTTTTTATACTTTTCCATTATGAAAAACATGAGAGTACATTTTCAGAAAGATTATGACTAGTCCTTTCATGCTAATATCCTAACGTTTACACATATCTTAGTCTTAATGGTGAACTTTTATAATATCATGGATTAGACGAGGGTCCGGATATACCTCCAATTAAGCCAAACGATGACTAGTCGAAACCGAAAACACGAACATGAACACACAAGAATCCGACGAGACACGATCGAACCCTGAGACCCAAACGAACACAACGTACACAACTACGAACACAAACACCCAGATTCAACGAGGTACGATCGAAACCGAAGCCCACGTGCTCACGAACAACTAAACACGTACCAATCACGACTAAAACCCTCCAGCGAATCAAAACCAAAAACCGCAACCCACGCACGAATAAAACTGAATCTAAGCTCACACAACGACCCAAAATTCGAACTCGAACTTATATGTGGATGATGTACGCCGGTAACCAAACATTCACGCTCACACAAACTCACTTTATTTCATGCAACTGTGTTTGAGATTTGGGGTTTTGTTTGATGATATTGTGAGGTTATATACGAGTGTATTGGGATGGCTGCATATAAAAGGAGTGTGTGAACAAACTAGTCGATTAACTTGGTATTTTGGAGAAGTTGAAAGTTGAC